>SNQJ01S0053309.1:26173-45373 GCA_010110895.2 Picea sitchensis
CAAGAAGGGGGTAAAAAATTCAAATTAATTTATTTAAGTCAAATTATCATGAAGAATTAAAATTCTAAAGAGGGTAAATGGCTGTTTTTTTCTACACTTGATAAATTGATTTTTAGCTAACAAGGAAAACGAAGGAAACTTAAAAGAATTAGGAAACTTAAGGAAAAAGGGGAAACCTAAGGAAAAGGGGAAATGTAAAGAAAAAGTTGAATGTCTAACTTAGTAAGGAATCTTGCCATTGGAACCTTCTAATTATGAACTCAACTAGGAATTAAGTAAGGTGTAGGTCATTTAAGAAGTGTAGGGGAATTTTGGAAGACCTAGGAGCATTTTTGGGAATTCTTTTAGGTGGGTGAGGGAAATAGGAAAAATTAATTAATTAATAAAATTAATTTTCTAGTGCAACTAGGGGATTGGGTGACATGTGTACGAGGGATGTTTTTCCTAATTAATTAAATGAAAAAGGAATTTAATGAGAATTGGGAAAACTAATTACTTGAAAACTCTATAAAAATGATGGAGGAGGAGAGTATGGATCTCAACTTTATGGGTAATGTTACACTGTTTAATGTTTGTACTGAAGGAGCTTCTCTTGTGGGAGTTGGGATACCCAACTCGGGTAACGAGTGGTAGCTTGACCTTGAGAGGTGAGATGGGTTCTAGCAGTTTTTTGGTATTGTTTACGTGGCCCCTTTGTAGCTTGGGGGGCTCAGGGGGAAGAAGAGTACCCCTAGCGTTGGCTAAGAGGTACTAGTGAGGTCACATCGATCGACAAGAGGGAGTTGGATAGAGCGTGTGAGGGATGGCGACTTAGATCTTTCGCATTTGGCAAAGGTACACATGCGTATATTTTAGAATGGTAGTTTAATAATGTTCCTACGCTTTCATTACTATACTTCTATTGTGTAAATATTTTGTTCTACTCAAAGTTTATACTAAATGAACTTAAGGTCATCCCAACCTTACGCCCGTTGCATTTGAATTGATTCCCTTGGCAAACCCAACCCTGATTTCTATGACCTTTTTGTATTTGTTTTATTGATCATTACGAAGAAATTTGTGGTTTTCCCTCATCCCTTTAGTCATTTGTCTATGCCTGAGCAGTCGGCCAGGAGCCGAATCGACGGTCATCACTTTAGTATTTAAATACCTATAGATTCAAATGCCCTTCTTTCCTGTGCATGGATGATGAGTGAAGGATAAATTTTCGAGCAATTATCAACTCTTACTTACCTCTTCGTTTTTCTCATGTGATTAATTTCAATTCAGTGTGCCTTCTTGTGATGAGTATCTTTGTGTTTTTGTTGATTCATCTCCGATTTATTAGACTCTATGATTTTGGTTGATTATCTCTACAATTTCTTAGCATTTTACCTAGCATTCACGTCACCATTTCCTTGGCGCATTACATAGGAATTACTCCCCGAATTTAATGGCATAATGCATAGTTCTTACTCTATGATTTTAATGGCATCATGCCCGGTTCTTACTCCATGATTTTAATATGTTAATCCCCGTGTTTTTAATATGTTAATCATTGTGTTTTATTACTGTGTGATAGTCTTTTGATGTGTCTGTGTTTTTGATAAGTCTGCTATTTGATATGCATTTTGGATGGAATTTTACACTCTGCAGTTTTGGATAGTGTTCCTATACTTAGAGTTTGATAACAATATTGATGTTAGCATATCTCTATTTGTTTTACTCAACTTATTACCCAACCTCCACACCTCGACTTTCTTGGCACTTTTACAGAATTGACACCACGATTTTTCGGGCGAAATACCCCGGATTTACCCAGCAAATGTCAACAGATTTATCAATTTATGAATCAGTAATATTCCGCAATAGATACATCTTTAAGCTTGCTACTGGACGACGACCTTATCATTGTCTGCAAAATTATATTATTGACTGTGAATTTGTATAACCACTTATATATTGACTGCAAGTTATATAGCCATTCGAATTCACAACCACCATTTTTTACATTGACTGCGAATTTATATATTGACTGCGAAATTATATAATGACTGCGAATTTATATAACCACTTATAGGTTGATTGTGAATTTATATAGACAATTAGATTGCAGAATTATATATTGACTATGTTTTTAATAGTTTAAGAACAACAATTTATATGCTAGACAACGATTTCTCTCATTGCGATTTGTTTACAACTATTATCAATGTGATTCTATTATCACATATTTAGACAACAACATCATATCATAAATTTGGACAACGATATCAGATCATATCTATGGACAACGATTTATGCTGTGTATGACAAAAATTTTAGGTTGGCGATTTTCCTTTTTATTAAAAATGTTTGTCTGACAACGAAATTTTTGACAACAAATTATATGTTGGTTAGACAACGACTTTATTACACATCATTTTAGTGAGGGTTTTATTGTTCTTTAGTTATTCAATTATATATGTTAAAAACACAGTGAATTTCTTGAGATACAACAATATCATAGATAACAATCATTTATGAATTGTTAGACTACATTTATATATGATCTTAGCATTTTTATTAGGCGAATGTCTGCGTTTTAATATGACTGCTTTTAATATGTAATGACAGTGTGTTTATAGGACAGCCTGTTTATGAGTTGTTTATATGACAATGTTTTTATAATGGTATTTATTATTATTATTTTATATGACAACGTGTTTATTATTGTTTATATGACAACGTTTTTATCCCGTGTTGATTATTTACCCAACGATATTTATGCATCACAATTTTACATTGATAGTCATACTTTGATAGTTATACAACCTTATACATTGATAGTTATACATTGAAAGTTATACGACGTTGTACATTGATAGTCATACTTTGATAGTTATATAGCCTTATACATTGATAGTTATACATTGAAAGTTATATGGCATTGTACATTGATAATTATACATTGATAGTTATATTTATTGATATGTACACAACATCATCATTGATGGTTATGGATCATATAGTTACACAACATTATTATAGTTACACAGGGTTACCATATTTAACTCTGCGTTAACATATAGTTATGGATCTTGTTGATATTTACATAGCGTTATCATATTTAAGTCTGGGATATCATATGTTTATAGACAACGATATTAATGTTAGACCGTGTTGTTAGCGTCGGAAGCCACTCCTGGATTGCTTGCAGGAGCAGAGCCCGACACCCATCAGTTTAATGTCACGTTTTAATAAAAGGGCGATCAAATGGGTAGAGACTCGAGGAGATATCACTCTAACTCGGGGACTGTATCTGATACGTAAAGAACAAAGGAGGTCTGGAATCCTAACTTCGGCTAGTGGGTTGATTGAAAGATGAGCAGGTGGAAGACTTAGCAAGAGAGGTGAACAAACAGCTCTGGGCAACAGGCTTACAATGGTTTGTAGGGGAAAAACTCTGAATGCAGGATCCTCCTGGTTCAGAGCTTCAAGAAACTGAAAAGAAGACTTGACTGGATCCTCCAATTCCAAGTCACTCAGCGCTGGGAAAATCACAAGAACTGATTAGAGACAGCGCAACTATTACAGTGATCCATGAAAACATCACCCTATAATAGTTACAGCTCGACTGAACCCTCCAATTCCGAGTTGATCTAACATAGTGTAAACAAAGACATGAAAGAAACTGACATTCATAAGGCAAGAAGTCTCTAAAGTTCATACATTATCTGATTTACAGTGCTTTGTTAAAACTTTACAACCGGGAGCTCTGCTCAACCATCAATAGATTACACAATTACAAGGACTGAGCCTATATACTCAGGAAAATTCGCCCCACAGAGGCGTGCCCAGACACCCAAGGCTTGGTGTCTTTTCAGTCAAATTCGGACAATCTTTCTCTATCTGTCTCCACCTTAATTGCGCATGGCTCCTGTAAGGCAGGTAGCTGGGTCATTAAACACTCGGCTAGCGTGCACAGACTTCTTCGTCGAGATGAGGACTTCGGCATGGCCTCTCTGAGGAAAACGGTACACATGACCTCTGTGAGCGGACGTCTTGCCAGAATATCTATTCCCTCATTTAATGAATGAAAAGAGGCATCAACTACTCCTTCTTATCTTTATTTACTTCAAGCAAAAATCAGGAGCGAAATCGCTTCTGATGGCATCTGGAAATCGCGACGATGCTTTCGACGACTGGACACAACACTTTTAGGCCCCCTTCTGCTTAGCTCTTTTAATTTCTCAGGTGACCGTGGACCGTGACCCTACTTTTATTCCCATAGAGGCTTTCAACATTCACGAATAAGGATGACTGTTCTTTGTGCCTTTGAAGCTGCGAGAGGCGAAACGCCGATATGGCTTGATCCTGCGCCAGGTGTCCTTCTAGATTCGACGGCTCTTAATTTTCTCGATGATACCGTGGGCTCGGGTCACAGACTCTCCCATCACCTCACACATCAGAACATAACAGCGCTACCCCTTGCATTTTGGAGTCGCGGGAGGCGAAACGTCGAGAAGGCTTAATCCTGCGCCAGGTGTCTATCCGGATCGGACGGCCCGGATAATCTCGTCAGTGCTGTGGGCCCTGCCTTATCACGCTGTGCGCGCTGGCGCCTTTCCTCGTGCATGTTCCTCTGTGACCGGGTGCCAAGACCGTGGGCCCAACATTAAAGGCTCTCGCAACTCGCACTCTCGTGAGTTGGAGGGTAGAGCCTTTGTGCTCCCCTTTCACGAAGTCCCGAGACGCGAGGGGGAAATATAAGTATAGCCTTTTGTATTGTCAGCACCCTCCACATGTGACCGTCGGGTAGCGCTTAAGTGCTAGCGCCTTGCGCAGCTCGCGGTCTCGTGAGTTGGAGTGTGGAACTTTGGCATTCTCCTCTCGCGAGGTCTCGAGACACGATGGTTAGCGAAGGTTAACCCCCGAGGAAACCCGACTACTTACTTTTCAAAAAATTCTGCACTATACTTCGGTGAGACTCGGCTGACTGCGATTACCCATCAATCGTTGATATGCTTTGTCGACGAATCCTTGCCGCTGAAGGATGAAATGCCCGCTCTCTTGATTTTAAGTCCGAAAAGGACTTCTTTTATACGCAACACTTAGACGCTCCTCGAGCAACCTGCAGACCTGTGTATTCCGACGCCGAAGACAAGAAATGTTGCTAACACGTGGTATCATTGTTTGATACCAAAAAGGTAATTAAAGGACTTTATAGATTACAAGGCACTGGGATGAATTAAATGGAGTATTTGTATACATGACTATTATAGATTTCAATTAATGTGATGTATGATTGTTAGAGTTTCCCTTGTGTCATGTTGACTTCCCTTATGTCTTGTTGACTTCCATTCTGTCTTGTTGACTTGTTGACTTGTTGGTTGGGCGCTTGGTTTTAGTCTTGGTTTAAGTTATTTTGGTCTCCTATCGGGAGGGTGTTAGCTTGGGTTGAGGGTCGAGAAATGTTATGTTGCGCCATGGTTACGATCACACCTATAACCTTGTGAAGACATGATTCTTGATGATGGGATCATTGCATGCCCTGATGGATATACGTGAATGATAACCTAATTGGAGTCTTATGCTTCCCTATGTGGGCATTGTTCATTGTAATTGGTGTTGGTAGTTGGTTTGTATCCCTTTAATGTGTTTGGTTTTTTGCACCATAGAAGTTTCTAGTTATTGGTCGACGAAGCCGCTATGTCGGGTGGTTGATGTTGTCCTTTATCTTGTAGGTGTTGTCTTTCTTGTGTCAGGCGGGTATTTATTTTTATCTGTCTATTAATTATCGCACGTTTCATCCAGTTTCCTGATGTGCTAGTGTTTGATTTAATGTTTAATGTTGCCTGATCTATGTGTGTTGTGTCATCGTCAAGTTGCGTTGTTTAAATGTTGTCATTGTTACTGTCCTGCTTTAAAAAAAAATTGCTTTTGTGTTGCGTCGCATGTAGTCTTAACATCATGGAAATCAATGAAGATGAAGGACGTACTCTATGTACTAGGTTTAACAAAGAACCTACTCTTCATATCTTTAGAAAAGAAAGGCTTCAGAGTTTCCTTTATAGATGGAGAAGTTATTATGTGGGCTAAAGGAGAAACCTTGAAAGAAGCAATCGTCATTGGAAAAGAAGAAGGTGGATTGTATAAGCTAAAGGGTCACTCAGAAGTTGCCATGACCCACGCTATTGAGAATCCATGCGAACTTTGGCATAGAAGATTAGACCACATCAACTACAAGGTGCTACCATGTGTATGCAAATAAGTCACAGGTCTACGAGAACTCAAGGTTGACCATGAAGGCCTGTGCAATGGATGTGCACAAGGGAAGACTATCAAGAACCCTTTTCCAAAGAGAGACAACAAAGAAGAAGGAGTCTCAGAACTCATTCATTCATATGTGTGTGGCCCAATGCCATCATCCTCCATCAGTGGATATGTATATTATGTATCTTTCATTGATGATTATTCTTGTAAGACCTGGGTGTACTTTTTTAAATCAAAATATGAAGTGTTCAATGAATTCAAGGAATTCAAAGCCTTGATAGAGAATCTTTCCGAAGGAAATATCAAGATACTCAGGTCAGATAATGGAGGAGAATACACCTCAAAAGATTTTGTGAAGTTCTGCAAAGATGTTGGGATCAAGAGGGAGCTCACCAATCCCTACAATCCTCAACAAAACAATGTAGTAGAAAGAAAGAACAGAACGATAATGGAAGTAGTGAAGACCATGATCCATGATCAAGATCTTCCTATGTTCTTATGGGAAGAAGTAGCAATGACAGTCGTATATGTGCAAAACCAATTGCCCCATAGTGCACTTGGGTTCAAGACCCCAGAAGAGATGTTCACCAGAAAGAAGATAGAGGTAAGCCATCTCAAAATATTTGGATGCCCAGTATTTATACATATTCCGAAATAAAAGAGAAAGAAGTTGGACCCTTCAGAAAAGATGGTAATATTTGTGGGATACTGTGAGGTCTCCAAGGCCTTCGGGATTTATATACTAGGTCATTATCACATTGATATTAGAAGGGATGTGACCTTTTATGAAGATGCAACTCTCAAGAAATAGAGAATATGTCAGGTTGAAGAATCACATGAAGAGGAACCTGTAGCTCCCAGAGTTGCAGAATCAGCGAGGGAGGTTCCTAGAGTTGCAGAACCAGTGAGGGAAGTCCTAACTTCCCCTGATGAGGAAATTCTAGAAGATCATGACATAGTAGAATTTCAAGAACCTCCTTAGATGAAGATCTCCCATAAGAGAAATCCATATTGGGCTAGAGAGCTTATTTAATATGGAGAAAAGTATGGGGTTCCCGAAGGAACCACAAGACAGGTGAATAGACCTAAGACATTCTCTAGTTATACGACTTTGATGTGTGATCTCCTAGAAAAGGAGCCTACTTTCTTTGAATAAGCCATTCAGAAGAAAGAATGGGCAGATGCCATGACAGAGGAATACCAATCCATAATAAAGAATGATGTATGGTAAATAGTTCCCAGACCAAAGAGTAAGGATGTGGTATCTTCCAAATGGCTCTTCAAAATAAAACATGATGCTGATGGAAGTATTCAGAAGTATAAAGCAATATTTGTTGCTCGTGGCTTTTCTCAAAAAGAAGGCATTGAATATGAAGAGACATTTGCTTCTGTCGCTAGATACACTTCGATCGAAACCATCATAGCCCTTGCAGCTAAGATGAAATGGAAGTTGCACCAGATGGACGTAAAGACAACTTTCCTAAATGGTGTCATTGAAGAAGAAGTGTATAAAGAGAAACCTCAAGGATTTGAAGTTTAATATAGGAAGACTCATGTATGCAAGTTGAATAAGGCTTTTTACGGATTGAAGCAAGCTCCCAGAGCTTGGTATGGCAGGATAGATGGTTTTCTGAAGAACTTGGTCTTTACCAAGAATAAAGCAGATTTTAACCTCTACTTCAAGGTTATGAACGATGAGTCGGTGATATTGTTGTTGTATGTGGATGAATTATTCTTAACTAGAGAATAAAATCTCATCACTGAATGTAAGAAGAAGCTCGCCTCAGAATTTGAGATGAAATATCTTGGCCTATTGCATTATTTCTTAGGTCTTGAGGTATGGCAGAGCCTAGAGAGAATCTTCCTTAACCAAGGGAAGTATGTTGTCGAAATTCTGAAGAGATTCGACATGTTGGAGTGCAAGTCCATGAATACATCCATGGAAGCGTTGTTGAAGCTACTGATTGACACTTTGCCAGAATTGATTGATGCCACGCTGTATATACATATCATTGGATCGTTGATGTACCTGACAAACACCAGGCCAGGCCCCTGTTTTGCCGTGAACACGTTCAACTAGTTTCTAGTAGAACCTAGACATGTTCACCTAGTTGCTGCAAAACATGTGATGAGGTACCTTAAGGGTACATTATATTTTGGTCTCAGCTATGATGGAGATCATGATTTCACATTGAGTGGGTAAACTTATTCAGATTGGGCTGGAAGTGTCTCCGATAGGTAGAGCACTTCATGATGTTGTTTCAGTTTGGGATCAACCATGATCTCATGGTAGATTATGAAGCAATCCAGCATTGCTCTCAGTACAGAGGAAACAAAATACATTGTTGTGTGTTTTGCCAGCTGTGAAGCTATATGGCTTAGAAAGTTGTTGACCGGTCTATTTGACCTAGAGATGGATGCAACCACAATCTTATGTGACAACCAGAGCTGCATAAAGATGACAGAGAATCATGTGTTTCATGACAAGTTGAATCACATAGAGATCTGACATCATTACACCCGTGACATGGTGCATAGAGGAGCCATAAAGCTCCAATATGTTAGCACGGATGAACAGGTTTCCGATGTGTTGACCAAGCCTCTATCTCGTGTAAAGTTTGAGCACTTTCTAGATAAGCTTGGTATAGTTAGAAAGGACCTCCCTCGAAAGGGGGAGTAGTGTTGTGTTGAGATATATCTAGTACTGTGCTTTCAGCTTAATCGTTGTGACGTAAAGCCAATGTAGTTGTTGTGTTGAGATATGCCTAGTACTCTACTTCCGGCTTAATCATTGTGACGTAAAGACAATCTATTTGTTGTGTTGAGATATGCCTAACATTGTGCTTCCAACTTAATTGTTGTGACAAAAAACAAGTCTAGTATCGTGCTTCCAGCTTAATTGTTGTGACGAAAAGCAAGTCGAGTATTATGCTTACAACTTAATTACTATGACGAAAATCAAAACGAGTATTGTGCTTCCAGTTTAATTGTTGTGACAAAAAGTAAGTCGAGTATTGTGCTTCCAGATTAACTATTGTGACGAAAAGAAAGCCGAGTATTGTGCTTCCAGCTTAACTACTGTGACAAAAAGAAAGCCGAGTATTGTGCTTCCAGCTTAATTGTTGTGACATAAAGCCAACCTAGTATTGTGCTTCTATCTTAATGTCTATGACGTAAAGCCAGTCTAGTATTGTGATTCTAGCCTAATTGTTGTGTAGTGTGCCAGCCTCGTGCTGTGATGATGAGCCAACCTCGTGTTGTGATGATGTGACTAGCCTCATGCTGTGATGATGATGTATTAGTTTTATACTAATCCATATTGATGTAGATGATGATTTCATTCCACTGAGAATGACGATGCTGCCGATGAGAAAAACTTCCGATGATTTATAGATACGTGATTCAGTGTTCCAAGATGATATTGATAATGTTGTCCTCTCACCCACATGATGTTGTTGATGATGTTGTCCTCTCTCCTTCCTGGTGTTGTTGTAGAATACCCTTCTTGTTAAGGGGGAGTGTTGAAATAATGTAACTACAAAGTGTATTCTAATTATTATTGTGGTATTGTTCATTAGATCAATCCCCTATTGCGGATTGATCATGTCGGCTATTGTAAAAGACCAAATCCCCTTTTGCGGATTGGTTAAAGTATAATTGTAATAGGCAGAATAAGAAGTCGGCCCCAGAATATATTAAAGAGGCCCCATAATATATTAAAGACGGTTATAACCACCCAGATTGAGAAGTCGACCCTGCCAGTGAAAAGACACTTCCACACGTGCCAGAGTTGTATAAATAAGGAGGCTAGCGCCTCACTTAGATACACACTCACTTGTTCATCGAGAGACAAGTTCTGGAGCTACAGTTGGAAAAGAGAGAGAGAGAGAGAGGCACATTCTTGGGAGAGGACTTTCTATATTTGTTTGAGTTATCTCTTGGCATTGTATTGGCTATATAAAATAATGAATTTTTGTTGGGTTTTCTCCCCCATAAGGGTTTCCCAGGATAAATGATGTGTCTCTTGTGATTGTGTATTTCTCAGTGATCCTATCTTATGCTATTGTTATCTAATGAAATGCAAAGAACTTTAATAATAGCTTAAACCTTAACATGGAGCACCCCTATCCTGCTGTCTTAGAGATGGACTCACCCCATTTTCCTCAGAATTGGGCTAAGGAAAATAAACCCATGGCGATAGTGGAGGAATAATTTCCTAAATTCCCTCCCATTTCCTCGCCAGAATCCCAACTCATCCCAACTTCTGGCCTTTTAGTCCCTTCCCACGAACCTGTAAACCAATCTCAGCTCCATTCTCCTGGTCAGTATGAGGGAAGATGTCTCATTGACGAATAAATTTAAATCGATGTTTGGATTGAGATCCTTTATGTCTCATGCCCAAAATATCATACTTGGTGGTATTGTTTGTGTATTTGGATTTGAATTCACAGATGCAAACAATCAACACCCATACCTTCCTACAATTTAGAAACTTCATGAAACAAAAATATTTAAAAAAATGATGAAATGAAATCAAATGAAAATTTAATATATAACATGAGAAGATAGATAAAAAGAAATAATTTTAAAATTTTAACATGAAAATTTAGTATATACACTCATTTACAAAGAGAAAGACAAAAAAAACCCAACAATATTTAATATATACAAGCTAGCTGCTTAAAAGGAAAATTAAACAAAATTTAGTCAGGGATTCTCACTACATTTGAAACTAGAAAGTTAAATTAGAATATGCAAATTACTCTACAAAATAAAAATAAAAATGTTATTTCCTTAATACTACCATAACAAAGTTAAATTAGAATATGAAAATTAGTACAAGAAAGAAATATAGTATTTTATTCCTATGTGCATCAGACTGACAAGCAAGAAGAAACAACATAAGTAGAGCAATAAGCTAAAACCAGCAATTTCAGTTTCTTTAACTTTTCTTTCAACAACTGCAACAAGTACTAATATAAATAACAAATTTTTCCATCGCAATTTCAGTTTCTTCAACTTTTCTTTCAACAACTGCAACAAGTACTAATATAAATAACAAATTTTTCCATCTTTCTCAACAGCTGTTTAAAGACAAGTTGGCCTGAAGAGTCAAGCCCAAGCCCACTGGAACTTGGATGGGATAGTGTCCAAATATTACTGTAGAGAGATGAATTTTCGGGATAGTGTCCAAATATTACTGTAGAGAGATGAATTTTCATTTTCATTGTTAAAATTTACCAAAATTTTCATCAACCAAACCAATTACAAATATTTATAGAGTAACGCTTCTTACTCAACGCACGTTGTCTTGCCCACCTCAACAATTATTTAAAAAAAAATACATATATATAATATTAACAATAAAAAATCTTACATATGCTGGTAGTGTCCAACAAAAGCCATTGCCAATTTCTGGTCCTTTCATTTTAATAACACAATATCAATTCTTGCACTTTGACCATGTACAGTCTGAAAAGAACTCTTAGAAATAAAAGATATATTCGCATATCTTGTCCGGTAACTTTCCTTGTCCATGAGCTCTCTTGATATAAGCCCATTTTTCTAAAAACAATTTGCTCTGTTCACCTTCATGCTCCTTTGAGAATGTGAATTTAAAGGTTTCGAGCTTAGGAGATCTATGGAGCAGGCAACTCAACAAATCAATTTCTGTATCATCACATTTGTTGATGTGTATGTCTATTGACTGAAGATTAGCAATTGGCGAACTTAAATATGATGGCATTGGCTTTCTCTGTAACTCCTCCTCCTACATTGCAAAAGGAGAAGATGGGAATACATAAACTATTAAATGCCAATTTAAATAAATGTACAGAGATGCTTTTAATGGAAGTCTACTGGAATCATTAAGACATGTATGCATTACTTGGTAAATTCAGTGCTGACAAGGACCTATATACCTAAAAATAATAATAATGAAAAGAGGCCGAGCAGCAAAAGAGTTATTTTCGTACCAAAGTAAGTTGTCCCTGCAGGGACAAACGCTCCAGATTATGAAGCCTCCCGAGTAGGTTGAGAACAGGAACAGCCGCCCGTCGCCATCCAGGGAGAGGCAAAAAGTTGATGTTAAGCACCTTCAACGATTTCAAGCTTCCCACTATCTCAAGAAATCTGTTTCCGAAACACTTGTATTGTCCTTGACGGACACTTGATTCCAACGACAAGGCAATCAAATTATTTCCAAGATGCATTTCCAGCGCTTGGATAGCCGGGGAAAGCTCGTGAAACGACACCCCATTCACTCTCAAGTCGTTTACTCGCCCCCTCCATTTTTCGAAATTTTTAAGTTTGGGGCACTCCACAGTCAAAACTTGCATGCCTACTTGGGTAACGCGCAGACTTAAATCCGTAACGTTGAGAGCTGAAATGACAGGCCTATGCAGGCCAATGCAATACGATAAGTGAAGCGTCTGAAGAAGAGGAGTGTGTGAAATAAACGCCGTTAAAGAGTCATCTGTCAGTACGGTAGTGTTGAGGGTGCAAAAAAGAAGACGTTTGAATCCAGCGAATTGGGTTGGAATACTGGTGAGAATATAGTTTTCGAGTGTGAGCATAGTGAGACGAACGCAGGAGAAAAGGGCCTCAGGGGGCGGGCCTTCCATTGCGGAGAAATCTCTGAGAACAAGGTGTTCGACGTTCTTCCTGGAAACGCAGTTCATCCAATTCGATACAGTTTGGCGACTAATCTGCCACGGCGCAGCGTCATTGAATAGACGAATGACCATCAGATCTGACGAATGCGACTGCAATAAGTTGGTTATTGCATTCTCCACGGTTTCCACAAAAAGGGGATCGGGTGTGGAAAACCAGAGATGGGGCGGTGTCAGAAGAATGGGAGAGAGTTCCAGATTGGGCATTTCTCTGTAAAGGAATCTCCATCGTTTAGAGAGGACAGAGCTCTGGATTGCCTCTCTAATGGGGACTTTGGAAAGGATGACAGAAAGGAGGCTGTCAGGCAGCGCAGACAATCTATCCATTGCTGTAATAATAATGAGAAAAACGGATGGATTTTCTTCTATTCACAGTGGCAGGTTAAATACCCCAAATCTAAGAACCAAAAGTGGATGTTCTTCTATCCACACTCGCGGGTTAAATATCCCACAGCTAAGCACAAAAAGCGGTCCGAATGTATGTTTGTTAGTCGGCCCTTCCTTTCAATTCGGTGGAACTTCATTTTATTTAGTCGGCCCTTCCTTTCAATTATTTGTGGGATAAATAATTTAGTTCACATAAAAATTAAAAAAATTAATTTTATGATATTTTATAGAGAATTTCTTCTACATAGTATAATTTTAAAATATTATTAATAAATATAATGATTTTAAGTTTATGGTTAAGTCAAGCATTAAATTGGTATATGTATGAGACATTTATTTGTGGGATAAATGATCTCCTCCATATAACAATTAAAAAAATTAAAAGAATATAATTTTAAAATATTATTAATAAATATAATGATTTTAAGTTTATGGTTAAGTCAAGCATTAAATTGGTATATGTATGAGACATTTATTTGTGGGATAAATGATCTCCTCCATACAACAATTAAAAAAATTAAAAGAAGTTAATATAATTTTATAATATTTGCCACAAATCCAGTTAGAGTTGGATCCACAGATTTGATTTGAGAGATTAAATCTGTATAATCCTAGTGTGCTGTTGTTATTACAAATAAATGTTAAACTACTTTTATAAACTTAATATGTACCTTTGCAAAGTGGTTATGGATATCATACATCATTAAAATCAATCCTTAATATTTTTAAATTTGTATTCTAGAGTGACTTTTGATTTTAGATTTTTTTGCTATTTAAAAGAGGTTGGATTAATTTATTTAAAAAAAATAATGATGTGGGTTGTAAAGAGGACCAAAATGAAAGTTAGGAATATGAATGGAAACACATATACAAAATATTCTAGGGATCACAATAATACATTGAAAACCAAGTTTTATTAATGAATATAGTAAGAAAAGGATGTAAAATGCAAAACAATACAAGCAAGCTAGAATGTTGATAGTTTATCAATGAAGAGAGAGGTGTCGACGACACTCATTCACAACAAGACATTACAATATGTCGAAAATGGTATTTTAACATAAAGTACTAAATCCTAAGATGAAAAAAACCCTAAAGATATAAAATTGTAACCCTAGGAGATGAAACACATATAAGATTGTGGGCCTCGAGGTGGCTAGTTGAAATGTCAACTTCCTAGGGCACAACTTTTGCATAAAATCTTTGTTTGGGATGCACAATAACATGTTGGAAAGATATAACTGAGAAGTATAATTTTTGGCAGGCCTGGAAACTTAATGGCCACCCCAAGCCCCCAAATGGAAAAGAAATATCGTTCAAGGCCTCAAAATGACGTTGAAAGTTAAGAACTTGAAAAGTTGTAGACAAAAAACTTCCCAAGATGGAAAACCATGTTGATTCAATGGAAGAGTTGGTTGGCCATCGATGTCCACTTGGTTGAGTCATCCCCCCATAGGGAGCAATGGTCCCCATTATGTTATTTTCCTTGATAAGATGGGCAAACTTTGGCTGAATTTGACTCCTAGTGAGCCACTTGCCTTGGTGAAGAAGTTGTCTCACTTCGACAACCTGATGACATTGTATGTTTTGTTGGAAAGTGTCTTTTTTCTTATTGTCCATGATCCAATCCATTGTAACATGCTCAATGCAGTTATGATTAAAAAAAATTTAGGGGCCAAATGCTCAGCCACCTCCAAGGTGTCACATAAAGGTGGAAATATGGTCAAACCAATTCCACATTAAATACTAGGTCCAAGCCAAGGAAAGGGGGAATACTCAATTCAAAATCATTCTCACCTTCAACTTTTGTGATGGTGTAAGGCCCATATTGTAGTGGTATAAAATTTATGTGGGGACCTGTAATGCACTCTTTTTGCAAATGAAACCACACCTTATCACCAACCTAAAACCTGTGTGGAACCCGATGTTGGTCATGTCGCTAATTATACTTGGGATTGGCTTTCTCCAAGATATCATGAACCACAAATTCAACTACTTTATTTACCTTTATTGGAGCATGGAGGGACTCTTCCTATGAAGATGTAGTGGGTAGAGCTACATCAATGGGGGCCAATGGTTGGAACCCCAAGCACACATGAAAAGGGATTTGGCCAATAGAATTGTGGAAGGATATGTTGTAGCTATGTTGAACATATGGAAGGCTCTCATCCCATGTATGTGGATGCTTGGAGTTGTGCATGTGTAGAATATGCACATTTGTCCTATTGACCACTTCTATTTGTCCATATGTTTGGGGGTGCAAGGAAATTGATTTGCTCAACTTGGTGTCCATCAGAGACCATAGGCTGGACTAGAAGCTACTAAGGAACCTGCTTTCCCTATCTTAAATAATGGTCCTTGGTAGCCAAAAATGAATCCAAACATGCTCAAAGAAGAGCTTAGCAATGGATTTTGTTGTAATACTTTTCTTACATGGCGCCAAAATGGCCATCTTACATAACTTTGATTGAAAACCATAAATAAACAATCATCACCATGCTTGGTGGAGGCTAAACCTCACATGTAATCCATGGAGACTGACTACCATGGATTTTCCAAGATAGGTAGAGGAGAGGAGTGCACAACCCCTACTTCTTATAGGCAGGTTTAGTGATGGCACAAACAATGCACAATTAGATGCACCTATTGATGTCATGTCATAGTTTTGTCCAATAGAAATACTTCTAAAGTATTGCCACCATCTTCTCCACACCACATTTCTTCCCAAATTAGCTTTGCATGTCTTCTTGAAGGAACACAAAGATGGAACAAATAGCACAAAAGTGCATCTTAGAGGTTGAAGTATGGAACTTGTTTGCATGCAACTAGTTGTTGATATGTAGAAGAAAATTTAATGTCATTGTCATAGAATTAGGGCCACCTAGAGCTCTTGTGCTCATAGAAGTTAATATTTTTTGTTAGTGCCACAACCAAGGGCCGGCTAATGTAGTCTGCAATATGGTACCTCATTGTATTTGATGTTTGAATGGAATTGTTTCAAGTACGTGGACCACTTCTAAAGGTCATCATTTAGTAACTTTCTCCATTTGTACATGAATTTCAGAGGCCTATGATTAGTGTGGATAATCGTTTCCTTTCCCATAATATGATGCTTCCATCTTCAACATCCCCGCACAACAGAATACATCTACTTGATGTTTTTTGTAATTCTGGAAATAAATTGTGTATGGAGTTTTTGAAACGTATAATGTTTCGAGTGGACACTCCACCCATCATTGGGGATTGTTGAAGCAATAAGTATGAAAATAAATATGGGGTAGGGAGTATATAAATGTGAAGATAATATGACTGTTAGGGAAAAGGATAGACATAGTCATTATAAATTAGTCGTTTAAAAAACTCCATACACAGTTTATTTCTAGTATTTCTTCAACAGTCCCTGATGATGGGTCGAGTGTCCACTCGAAACATTGGATATTCCAAAAACTCCATACATAGTATATTTATAGAATTACAAACAATGTTATGAGGAACCATGAAAATATGCATACTTTAATACATATACTTGTCATAGGTGGGATACATGCGAACAATATGAGAGAGTGTCTCACTGTAATAGGTCACTAGATGTTCATGTTGAGTGGGGACTGCACCAATAACATAGTTGGAGGATTTTGTATTAATCTCAAATGGTTTTTGTGTCTCTCAAAGAGTGAGTACTGGTGCCAATTAGAGGTGGTGTTTCAAATCCTTGAATGCCTTATTTTGTGACTTAGACTAGGAAAAATTGGCTTGAAATCCACCACTGGACACTTGTATTAAGGGCCAAGCAATATGAGATAACCCCAACATGAAACTACAGTAGAAGTTGGCAAGGCCTAAGAAGTTGCAGAGTTCTGTTAGAGTCATCGGAGCTAGAAAATCATGAATGAATTGGATCTTGGTTGGGTCCACATGCACCCTATTCATCCATGATGTATCTTAGATATTTAATTCTCCACATGAAAAATGTGCATTTATCCACATTGGAATATAACTTGTGTTTCCACTAATTGCTCAAGATCTTCTAAATGTGTTGCAAATGTTCTGCCCAAGTTCTAGTGAAGATGAGAATGTCATCCAAATAGATGACCAAAAAAGAGTTTATGAATGGTTGCAAGATATCATCCATCATTCTCGCGAATGTTTCTAGAGCATTAGTCAAGCCAAAATTCATGAAGGTTGTCTTCCATACATTGGTTTGTTCAAAAAGAGCCTTCTTTAGATTTGAAGGTTGTCTTCCATACATTGGTTTGTTCAATCAGGACCTGGTGGTACCCTGACATTAGATCAATCTTACTAAAGAACTTGGAACCCTTAAGATGATCAAAACAATTGTCAATCTAGGGGATCAGGTATCAGTTCTTAACAATTATTTTTTTTAGGGATCGGTAATCAATACAGAGTCGCCATGTCCTATCCTTATTTTGCATCAATAAAATTAGGATCCCACAAGGTGGGGAGATTGGTCAAATGTGGCACTTTTAAATGAGCTTATGAATTCGACATTTTATTTTCTCATTCTCCAAAAGAGAGTGTCAGTATATTAGGTCATTACATAAAGGAGCACTAGGTATCAATTCTATTGAATGTTTGACTTGGTAGTGTAGAGGTGCCCTCACAGGTGAAGTGAAGATATTTATTTATTCCTCTACAATTTTTTACACATGATTCTATAATGTAGAGAGGACCCATGTTGAGGTCTTGGTGGTTGCAGTGACCTTTCGATCACCTTTCAATTGAACCATGAAGAGGACAAATTTTCCAGTCTAAGAGATTAACTTTTGGCATTACTTTGTTGAGACAAAGGAAATTGCAACAGTTGGCATTACCTCTAGTACCCTACATATTTGGCCTACCAAAGTAATAATGACACTATGAGGCTTGAACTCATAAAAAATTTGATATTTCCACATATAGAGTTCTCCTAAAATAACACAACAAATTTCAAGTGGGGAAACATCACATAGTATGCAAT
Organism: Picea sitchensis; assembly: GCA_010110895.2. Lineage (NCBI taxonomy): Eukaryota > Viridiplantae > Streptophyta > Pinopsida > Pinales > Pinaceae > Picea > Picea sitchensis. The sequence goes on from SNQJ01S0053309.1 coordinate 44,444, forward strand.
CTTTGAAATGCTTGATGTCATAGGACATGTGACATTGTCGGTTGATGCAGATGTCTTGTCCCTAGTTCAACCAACCGATGGTTTATGGTTGGGGGTGTGGCATCATCGACAACTTCAATATCTTGATAACCTCATATGAGATTAGGTTATTTTGGATAATATTATCAATAATGAAATGTGGTGGAGCCCCCTTCAACCAGTTTTTTGAATGGAAGAGACACTCCCCCTTGTAACACACCCACTACGGGAACTAAAAATTTTCGGCCTTTTTCTTATTTTCTCCGAGGAAAAGAATCCCCAAATTTCTATGGGGCCTGGTGCAAACCCTACCTTCCCTTATCCTTACCCATGTGATCATTGGCTACGACCACATGCCTTACTAGAGAGGTACTCCTAGCTTTCGTGATTCGAGGAATCGCGATGCACGCATTCCCTTGCTCTCTTTTCTTTCGAAGGGTCAAAACCCAAAAAAGATCTGACAGCTTATCGAGGTTAACAATGACCTGGATTAAGTCCTGGTACTCTACCCTTCAGGGTTTCACATACCGGTTTTTCGCGATATAAGAAGACGAGGGGTTCATACCCTTCGGTTTTCCGGGTGCTGAAACACCGAAAGCCTTATATCCACCAAGGTTGTTTCGGGGTTTCTCTAGTCGGGATTTCGCAATATGAGAAGACAGGAAGTACTCTGAAACCTATATACGTCGCTAATCACATTTTGGGGTTTTGCAAACTGGGATTTCGTGATGTGCGAAGACAAGAGGTCTCGCACCTGGGTTTCCCGGGAGCCGGAACTCTGAAGTCTATATATATGTTTTTTTTGACAATAACGTTTAGAGGGATTTATATTAAAAATGGCAAAAGCCACAAATCTGTTACATAGGCAGGCTGCACAGAGCTAATGCCAGCAAAAGAGGACTACAATACTTA
>SNQJ01S0053309.1:45383-65180 GCA_010110895.2 Picea sitchensis
TTTCTTCAAGCAGGCTGTGAGTAGTTTTTTGAAAGCCGAAGCGGGGGAGGGAGGGGGCGGCGGCTCCCCTCCGTCCTGACTTGCCATGGCGGCCGATCCTCTTAGAGCACGAACCCTAATCGTTTCAGCGCGTCCCGTTCATCCACATAAAACCAATGATGAATCAGAATGCACATTGAAGTCTATATATATGTTGCTAAGCTTATTTCGGGGTTTTGCAAACCGGTATTTCGTGATGTACGATGACAGGAGGTCTCGCACCTGGGCTTCCCGAGAGTCGGAACTCCGAAGTCTATATATATGCCGCTAAGCTTATTTCGAGGTTTCACAAACCGGGATTTTGTGATGTGTGATGACAAGAGGTCTCGCACCTGGGTTTCCCGGGAGCCAGAACTCCGAAGTCTATATATATGTCGCTAAGCTTATTTCGGGGTTTCATAAACCGAGATTTTGTGATGTGCGATGACAAGAGGTCTCGCACCTGGGTTTCCCAGGAGCCAGAACTCTGAAGTCTATATATATGTCGCTAAGCTTATTTCGGGGTTTCACAAATCAGGATTTCATGATGTGCGATGACAGGAGGTCTCGTACTTGGGTTTCCCGGGAGTAGTAACTCCGAAACACCAAACTCTAAACATGTTAAACCATTTTAGGGGTTCACCCATTGGGATTTCGCGTCTAATGAATACAAAGAAAACTGACCCTTGGGAATCCCGGGTACTGAAACGCCGAAACATCACAACTCATCCACGCTAAACCAATTCGGGGTTTCACAAGTCGGGATTTCGGGACTGACAAGTACAAGGGACTTTCCTTTAGGTATCTCGGGTGTTGAAACACTAAAATATCAAGACTCATCCGCTCTATTATTTCGGGGTTTCGCAAGTCGAGGTTTCGGGACTAGCGAGTACAAGGGACTTGCCCTTGGGTATCTTGGGTGCCGAAACACCAAAATATTAAACTCTAAGAGACCCACTCTCTCTCGTGCAAGGTTTCAAAACTTAGGTCATAAAATCCTTCAACGGGTTCTTGGGTATTTATCACCACAGGTTTGATGACCAGATTGAAAGGCCTTCCTAAATCACCGAGTTATGAACTTCTGTGACAGGGATTAAGAAAGCTCATGGGTTTACTAAAATGGTCATCCTTTCAAGGAACTTACTCCGGCTTTGGGATGTGAGGGAACTTTCCCGGAAGGAGGTTCCTATGGGGAAATCCAACTAGGGCATCACGTGAGTCAAATAAAGGGGACAAATCTCCCAAGAATAGACTCGTAATCTAAACTTATTCAATATATTTATCTATCTATCTATCTATCTATCTATCTATATATATATATATATATATATATAAACCGAATGTGGTCATTCCAGTATAAGCATGCAACCACCATTTCCAATCAAAACACCATGCAGATATTTCTATATAAAAACCATTTATAAGTGTACAAACCATGAGAATACATTCCAGGATATTCAATTCAGGATACAAGATATAAACACTTATCAGAAAACACCAGGTGTGATGTAACTGCTGAGAGGGGTGCTCATTTCCACCCAACTGTAGGCTCAACAACTCCAAACGAATTTACCACTAGCCACCCCCAAGCTAGACCACGATGCTTTGAGACTCAGTCTCCTACTTCCCACTCGTCGAAAGTCAAGGACGAAGGTTACTCTCCTTCTCCTCTGCTCAAGACTCACAGTATTTTTCCGGAGTTCCTCTGGTTCTCCCTTTCACGATTCCTCCCGCATGTGCTCTACTCTCCCCCCTCCTCTTCCAAACTTATGTTATTTCCTTGTTCTGCAAGGTCTTATGTGGCACGAATTCCCCCGCCATGGTCAGGTCTGAGGGCCTCTATGGATGGGCGGTTCACCCCCATCCCCCTCATTAACTCATGAGGATCCTCCCCACCTACCATCCGGGCAGGTAATTCATTTCGGGTTTGAGAGTGAGCCTTGATTTCCGAGAACGTACATACCAGTACGGTTTTGGGTTCGGTGGAAGTTAACGCAACCACTCCCGACCCCTTCCACCACCCTTCGTCAACCATCGTGGTCTCTTTTTCAGCACATCCCCCTCCCAACAGTCATGCAACATATATTCACACATCATTTATATTTCTCGAATCTTTTATACAAAAGTTTGTCAAATCAAACATTCACAAACCTTTGAGTTTGCCATAGTTCTTGGCCAGTATAGTTATTTTTACAGACTGGGGGAAACAAGGTGTTACACCCCTCCTCAAGATACTCTTACTCTTTTGGTTGGACATTTGCAGTTTTGATGGTACTAATGGTTAAAAAGTCAATTATTTTCTTTCCCTTATCCATCTATGAATCAAAGTCCAATCCAGAGTCCATGTGTTTTTTTAGCTCGACCAACAATGACTATTTCAAGGAACATTCATTAGTGTTGTGGCGGATTTTGTGGAACTCACACCACTTTTTAGTGTCCTTCTTCAACTTCCCATCACCCTTCTTAGCCTGTTTCTTGGACTATTTTTCTTGAGTTTTTCTCTCCTTTATCCTTTATTACGTGAGTTAAGGTCACCTTTACCATTCTTCTATTACAGTGGATTTGTATACCCAAACTCCCTCTTATTTTGTTTCTTACATTTCTTCTCAAATTTGACAACATATCGATAACACGCTCTAAGTGAGGAGATGTCCAAGAAATCCATCTCTACTTGGATGTACCTATGTAGGCCACTTTAGTACTTCAAAAATAGGTTCCCCTCATAGTATTTCATACCCAAATTTGAGGGAAATATATAGAATATATTGGTGTACTCCAACACCATCTAATCTCTCTCCTAATGTAGATTTGTCCATCTTATGTATTGGTCGTCATAGTTTCCAACAAGGTAGAATTCCTCCCCAAGGGAATCAACAAAGGTTGTCAAAGTGGGTTATGTCCCAAATGTCGTAGAATCATATTTGTTATGTCTCTCCCAATAACTTTCTCACCAATATTTTACATGGGGAATGGATTTAAGGAGACCGAAAGTGATTTTTTTGATGTCATAAAAAAGTTGAACATAGTAATAACCCTCTAACATATTTAACCATCTCTATAAAGCATATGCATTTGTTTTTCCTTCGAATAAATGGATTTAAAAGTTAACTTGTACCTTGAAGGGTGCCACACCTCTAAAATGACTTATTTTTGAAGGTGTCTTAGTTTGCATTTGCAATGGTGTTCATGTGGCAAAATTTCCCTTCAACATTCAGGGGTACTCGTCAATGCATGTTCCTAATTAGACTATGTGTTTTTTGTTTTAGGAGACCCATTTGGATATTTCTAAGGAGGTGGTTCTAAGGAGATAGTTCTAAAACTTGATCTAAAGAAAGATTATGATTGTATAAGCTGGGACAATTTAAGACTAATTTTAATCTAATTGGGGTTTGGCATCTAGATTGCAAATTGGATTATGAGCTATGTCAGTACATCGACTTTTGTTGTTCTTCTAAATGGGGAGACTAATTCATTCATCAGAAGTGGTAGAGGATTGCGAGAAGGGTTTCCATTGTCCCCTCTCCTTTTTATTTTTGTAACGGAGGACCTTAGTCAGCTACTTAAGAAAGGACAATGAGAAGGAAAAATGATGGGAGTGAAGGTATCTAGATTAGTAAGAATCCTCCATCTCCTTTTTGTGGATGACATCTTAATAATGATTAGCGATTTTCCCGAGGAATGGAAGGAGATAGACATCGTCATAAAAGTATTTTTTAAAGTGTTGGGTTTATAGGTGAACGTGGCAAAGACCACTTTACGGTATGTTGGTTTAAATGAGGAGGAAATAAAAATATTCAAGGAAATTCTCCCGTATAATTCTACTGACCTCTCAGTAGGATTCAAATATCTCGGATATTATCTCAAGATAGTAATGTACAAAGCGGAATATTGGATATGGTTACTTGATAAAATGGAAAAACAAATTGGACATTGGTTCAACAGATGGCTATCCTTGGGTGGTCGTTTCATATTATTAAAATTGGTTCTAGAAAGTCAACCAGTTTACTAGATGTCATTTGTGTTTATCCATGTATCATTCCTCAAGAAGATCAGGAAAACAATGTCCAGTTTCCTTTGGAAGGGATGCACTGCAAAATATCGTTACCATCTTTGTATATGGGAGGCTTTAGCAAAACCAAAAAACTTTGGTGGGTGGGGAATTCGAAACATTTATCATTTCAACAAAGCTCTGGCAGCAAACACTTTATGGTGAGTGTTAAAAATGGATGACATATGGCATAGAGTAATAAAATATAAGTGTCTTCCCTATGTTTTGGTAACAACTTGGCTCAGATCGATGACTTTTCAGCAATTTTCAGCCTCACACACTTGGAAAAATCTCTTCAAATATGTTCATCTCCTTACAAATTGGTTGAGTTGGAGCCTAGGATTAGGGCATTATGTTCAAATTGGTAGATATAGAATTATGGGTTTGGGGAACTCATCTTGTCTGTCACAAAATCTCTTATCCATTTTAAAACAAAAACAAATTACCCTACTCTATCAGGCCAGGGGATTAACTCGATGGGGTTCTATTTCCTCTCAGTGGAAAGAGAGAGATGAATTGGGGCTAATTGAAGAAGCGACAGAGGAAAGGGATTTATTTCGTAGAACTATTATTGGCTTAAGGGTTTACCTACATGATAGAGCAGATGAACTAAAGTGGATTGGGGGGACAGATTGATACTTCTCTTTGTCAAAAATGTCTATGATGCCTTAATGACAACAATATGGATGCATTCAATCGGTGGGTGGAGGATTTCATTATGGAAATGGGATATATCCTTATAAATTTTTTTATCTCTCTAGCAGTGGCAAACCAAATTTTAACTTGGGATAATTTACAATTAAAAGGTTGGGAGGGACCTAGTTGTTGTCACATGTGCAAAAAAGAATCAGAGACCTTAAATCATCTATTGATCCATTGCATATTTAGAAAGAAGGTGTGGACAAGAATCCAAACTAGGATAAAGTTTACAAAATAATGGGAAGGAAACACATTAACATAATGCTACAAAAAATGGTTAGAGAAGAAGATTGTCCCCACTACTCTACCCACGCTTATTTGTTGGAATGTTTGGTTGGAGAGAAATAAAGTCCTTTTTTAGCAAGGGTCTCCTTCCATCTATTTTGTAGTCACAAAGTCTCTTGGAGCATTAAAAAGGATCACAATTTATCAACAGTTTCCTTCAATCCACTCTTGTATACCAACACAACAAGCAGGGACCACAGTGGGATGGTTTGATGGTGCAGCTCAATCTAGTGGCCAACAGTGTGGAGCAGGGGGGTGATAAAAACTTATGATTTTTTTGTTTATACATGGACCTTCAATTGTGGAGAAGGTACAAACACAAGGGAAAAATCGCAGGGAGTATGGGTAACTTTGACCTTGGCAATGCGGTTGGATATTAGAGACATCCAGGTATTGGGAGATTCTAAAATAGTAATTGACTAGTTAAATGATAAATGAATTATACAGGTCTGTGCATTAAACTGTTGGAAGGACAGAATCATGGACCTTATCAAAAACTTAAGAGAAATCAGTTTCACTCATATCTACAGAGAATACAATAGGGAGGAAGACTTTCTATCAAAACAAACTATTCGGAAACAAGAAGAAAAATTATCATATTACACTTGGTTAGATGGAAAATAAGGTCCCACTATGTTCATTAACTTATATTAGCATAGCCATAATATTTAGTTTTTTTTGGTTTAGTATGAGGTTGTGACTAGTATATTACTCTCTCATGAGAGCTGAGGGACTACATTGCAACCCGCGTGGTGTTTATTTTGTTTTACTTGGTATCTTCTTGGCAATATGGGGCATAGGAAAGTAATTTTGATGTCTTGTGTTCAACCCAGTTTTGGCTATGTCAAGCTATGTATGCTTTATTTTATGAACAAATTATATATCATTATAATTCAGAAATCTTCGATTGAAAAAAAAGTACTATATAATGTAATATTTTAAATTATTAATACAATAATAATGTATTAATACATTAAAATATACATTGACAATTGATTGAAACAATTATGAAAATGTCTAAAGTATTAATTTACATTAATATATAAAGTAGCATATTAATTGTTTGATACATTAATATATCAATTAATTTATACATTAGTAGATTATTATTTAATAAAAAGCTAAAGTATTATTAAACTAATAATGTAAAATATTAACAATATATTACTACAATAAATAAATTAAATGCATTAACAAATACATTACTACAATATGAATACATTAATAAAATAGTGTTACATTGAACTTAATGTATTTAGTAAAACATTATTAAGGTACTAATCCAAAAATGTATAATGTAATATATTAAAGTATTAATACATAAACATATTATTAATTAATATATTGCTAAAATGTTAATACACTAATAAAGTAACACAATTTTAATACATTATTAAAACAATAATATATTAATAAATACATTATTGAAGTACTAATGTCTTAATAAATACATTATTGAAGTATTAATACCTTAATAAATACATTATTAAAATATTAATACATTAGTATATTTATTGAAAATGACCCTCTTTGGTTATGGTTGACTATAACCATGATTTCTTATGACCATGTCTATGAATGAAATTAATACATTAATGTATATTATAATATATTCATTTAATTAATTACTACATATCAATATATGTGTTACTAAAATATTAATACACTAATACACTAATAATAATAGTAATACATAAATAAAGTATTAATACATTATTACCTTAATGTAATGTATAAATTAAAGTATTAATTTACAATAATGAATAATGTAACATATTAATTAATTGATATATTAATAATGTAATGTATTAATTAATTAATAATTTTATACAATATTAATTAATACATTGCTAAAATATTAATACATTATTGCAATAACGATAATAAAATATACATTTCATACATACAGTCTGTATTAAATGTATTAGTAAATACAATATTAAAAAATTAATATAGTAAAACATTAATAAAGTAATAATACATTGAACTTAATTACCTTATTAATACAGTATTAATGTATTAATAATACATTTTTATAAAGTAAAAATTAAAGTGTTAATACTTTAATATATAATGTGAAATATTAAATTATTAATACATTAATAATACAATATTAAAGTAATAATAATAAATACATTATTAAAGTAGTAATACATTAATAATACAATATTAAAGTATTATTACTTTAATACATTAATTGACAAAGACCATGGTTGACTATGGTTGACCATGACCACGGTTGATTATGGTTGATTGAGGTTTATTATGGTTGACCATGCCCAAGGTTGACATCATGTTTTGTTCGTCACGTGACATCATAAGGTTATGGACATCAAAATATGACAAACGATTTTTCTTTGTTACATTATGGTGTTGCAATAGGTTTGCCACAGTTTGAGAGTGGGTTATGTTCGTCACATTGATACATTCGAAAATCTTCGTCTCATTGCAATGTTGGTCTATGTTTCTCACATTGAGTTGAATACATCACATTGTGACAATGGGTTGTGTTCCTCTCATTGCGATGTTTGGAAATGTCTTTCACAGTGTGACAACAAGATATGTACGTCACATTACAGCATGAGAATATGTTCGTCACATTGTGACTCTAGGGCTATGTTTGTGAGATTATGATGATCGTTTATATTCATCACATTGCGATGAAAGAGAAATGTTTAACACAATGCAACGTTCATCACATTGCAACGGTAGGAAATGTTTCACACATTCTAACATTGGGACCATGTTGATTATGGTTAGCCATGTTGCACCATTTTGATTATGGTTAACCATGGTATAATATGCCACTATCACATTGCAATGTTGATCAAATTTTCTTCGTTAAATTGGGACATAAGGTTTTGTTCATAACATGACATCGTAAGGTTCTTGTAACATCTCTCTATTGCGCGCACTGAGCTAACTTATTCTTTGAGGACACTTGCTTGCAAGTGATTCGGATTATTATACTGTTGGGAATTTGATTATGATTATGAGGCGTTATGGATTGATGACATGTTATTTTGTGGTATTGACATAGACAACTTCTATTGACTCGGTTTTCTTGAGTGTGCAAGATTTTGAACCTCGAGGATGCAGAGGCATCAATGAAACCCGTTGGACTCCGGACCGAGTGAGGGAGTGGGAAATTGGGGTTTGATTGTTGTATATATGACCTATGTGCATCTGATTAGATGTTATGATTATGGATTTTATTCTTACACGATTCATTGATGATGCAGGTTGACGACAACTTGCCAACCAGACTCACATGTGGAGTAGAGGGATCACACACGATAACCAGAGACGTTGAAGGAGAGGTGTGGACAACATCCCTACCATAGCCTACTAGCACTCTTGTTGTGGCTCGAACTGTAGATTAACGATTACCTAGTTCAAGAATACCCATGATGCCGTGAGGGCCGGCTGGGATAGTGGCTCACAATGCTTCTAAGGGGTGCGCAATAAGGCAGGGGCCTTATTCCTTAAAGGCCCTTAGTCTCCCACAAGATCACCTGGTGGAGTATTAACTCCAGGGTTTTTTTATGTCTACCAAGTCAGTCAAGAGGCAAGTGGCACCCTTGGAGCACGTAGTGCATCTTGAAGGGCACGTCGTGCAAGAAAAATGGAAAGAGACAAGTGGCACCCTTGGACCACGTACTACGTCCTGAAGGGCACATCGTGCAAGGGAAACAAAATGAGAAGAGTGGCACCCTTGGAGCACCAAGTGCATCCTTAAGGGAACATCGTGTTGTTAATTAATAAATGAATAAACCTAGATGGCCTTTGAATGAATAACATGATAAGAAAGATTTAAAACAATTTCCGTAATAAAATGTTGCACGGCGTAGGAAAATAAAGTCTAGGTCTAAGTGATACTTGTGATAAAAATATATATATCTATTTATATAAAAATAAAAATAAATAAATAATAATGATAATCATCATTAATCATGAGACGAGAAGGGGGTAAGTAATTAAATTAATTTATAAAAAAAAAATGGGGGATAAAATTTAAAAAAGGGGGAAAAGGGGAAATAATTGTTTTATCACATATGCTAATTAAAAATTTATTAATTAAAAAGGAAAAGGGGAAAAATTTAATTTCCTACACCTGCTAATTTGAGTTTTAAATGAAAAGGGAAAGAGGGAAATTTAAAAGAATTAGGAATCAAGGAAAAATCGGGAAACATAAAAAGAAAGGGGAAACACAAGGAAACAGAAGAAAGACTAACTTAGTAAGGTATCTAGCGTTTAAGAACTTTCTAAATTAAAATCAAATAGTGAATTAGTAAGGGGGTAAGTCATTAAAATTTGTAAGGGAATATGGGGACACCTAGGAGCGATTCTAGGAATGCTTAAATTTACTAAAATTTACTAAAATTCATATTAACAAAACTGAAAATTAACCAAACCAAAAATTAACTAAAAATACTATTGGCCAAAGTGAAAGTTTACTAAAAATAATATGAATCAAACTCAAAACGTATTGGCACACATTAACATCAAGGTCATCAAGGTTAGGCACCGTGTTAGTATAACCAACTAAAGTAAACCTTGTAACTCAAGGCATCTTTGTTTTTAAAGTTCTTCAAGAATGTTTTTTAAGCACATAAAAATCATATATCCATAAGATTATGGGTGGAGTGTTTACTCCAAATATTTCAAAACTCCTTACAAATGGAATTTTGAAAAAAAGAATCTGAATTAAATATTGATGCCCAACTAGTTTGAGATGTCTTCAACATTAGGTAGATGACTACCATACAACAACAATCTAGTCTAGAAGCTGGCATTCAATATCTCATAAAGTAGAGTAAAACAGAACTGAAAATTTACATATTTCCTTAAACAATCGTTGAGCATTATTAAAATATTATAAGAAAGATATACAATATCTTATTCCGATGTGGATCCGACTGGCGTATTTATAAATCACAATAGAATTTGTGAATTTAATAATGAGAATGCAGTCTGAATTGGAAGAAGATGGTAAAATAGATGAGAATAGAGAGTTATCCATGAGTGTTAGCTCAATTGGTCTAGTGACAAACATGATTTTTTCATGCTTTTTGTTGGTCACAAGTTCGACTCTCTTGATTCTCTCGGGGTGAGGCCCCGTAATCAGGTTCGATGGTTTACCCCATTTACCATCCACAAAATGTGGGGAAGTACTCATCGGGTTTCCCATGCTTTCTTCCACATGAAAAAAAAAATATGACAATAGAGAAGAAAAGAAGCAATCAAAGGACAAGGAACAAGGTAAACTAACAATTTTAGATAATTGGAAATTTTTTTAACCTTTTAGTAGTTATTGAGAGCAAACAAGAATGCATACATTTCAAAAAATCATGCAATAAAATAGCCAACAACACTGCAAAGATTACTCTATACATGCAAAGTGAGCAATGTCATAGGGGACTTCACCAACACAAAAGAAGAGGAATCTAAGGAAACCCAAGTCAAATAAAATACCAAAACATATGGATAATACTACTCTTGATCACATGCTTAGAAACATATCCATGATAACCCACCAAAGATGTGGTATCATAGTGTCATTTACCTAGAAAGAGTAGTATCAAATGTCATATCATAGTTTCATTTATCTAGAAAGTGTATTATTGAATGTTGTTTATTTCGGTAAATCAATTTCATCATGTCTTATTGTGTTTTGATATGACTACAAATGGAATTTTGTTAAGAAAATCCAAATTAAATATCAATTCCCTACTAGTTTGAGATGTCTTCCACATTGGGTAGATGACTAGCATACAACAACAATCTAGTTTGGAATCCAATATTCAATATCTCATAAAGTAGAGTAAAACAAAACTAGAAAATTGTATATTTTCTTAAACGATTGTTGAGCATTGCATGAATGCTATAAGAAAGATATAGAATATCTTATTCTGATGTGGATGAGACTAACATATTTAGAAATCACAATAGCATTTGTGACTTTAATAATGATAAATGTAGTGTCATATCATAGTTTCATTTATCGAAAGTGTATTATTGAATGTTGTTTATTTCGATAGATCAATTTCATCATGTCTTATTGTGTTTTGATATGACTACAGACATAATTTTGTTAAGAAAATCCAAATTAAATATCAATTCCCAACTAGTTTGAGATGTCTTCCACATTGGGTAGATGACTAGCATACAACAACATTCTAGTTTGGAATCCAATATTCAATATCTTGTAAAGTAGAGTAAAACAAAACTAAAAAATTATATATTTCCTTAAACGATTGTTGAGCATTGCATGAATGGTATAAGAAAGATATAGAATATCTTATTTTGATGTGGATGAGGCTAACATATTTAGAAATCACAATAGCATTTGTGACTTCAATGATGATAAATGTAGTCTATATTGGAAGAAGAGTGTAAAATAGATGACATTAGAGAAAAAAAATTGAAGAAAAGAAGAAGCAATAAAAGGAGATGGAACGAGGTGAATTGACACTTTTAGAGAATTGAAAATGTTTTCTTAACCTTTTAGTAGTTATAGAGAGAAAATAAGAATGCATACACTTCAAAATATTCATGAAATAAAATAGCTAGCAATGTTGCAAAACATGCAAAGTGAGCACTGTGATAGGGGACTTCACCAACACAAAAGAATAGGAGGCCAAGGAAACCCAAATCACATAAAATACCAAAACACATGGCTAATACTACTCTCTCAATCGCATGCTCAGAAACATCTCCAAGATAACCAACAAAAGATGTGGTATTTGAGTGGAATTTATCTAGAAAGAGTAGTATTGAATGCAATATCAGAGTCATGTTTATCTGGGAAAGTAGTATGAAATCTTTTTTTATTTTGGTAGACCTATTTCATCATGTCTTACTATGTTTTGATATGACAATACATGAAATTTTGTAAAAACAATGTGAATTAAATATCGATACCCAACTAGTTTGAGATGTCTTCCACATTATGTAGATGACTAGCATACAACAACCATCTAGTCTATAATCCTATATTCAAGATTTCATAAAGTAGAGTAAAACACAACTGCAAATTAATATATTTCCTTGAATGATCATTGAGCATTGCACGAATGATATAAGAGAGATATAGAGTATCTTATTCCAATGTGGATCAGACTAGCATATTTACAAATCAGAACAACATTTGCTAATTTAATAATTAGACTATATTGTGTATTGGAAAAAGACAGTAAAATAGACGACATTAGAGCAAAAATTTGAAGAAAGAAAGAAGCAATAAAAGGGAAAGGAACAAGCTAAACTAACAATTTCATTTTCTTTACTTTGTATTCTAATAACAACAACTAAACAAATATATTGTTTTAATAGCCTTGAGTCTTATATTGAGAATATTTGAGTTTGTGATAAATCCAGTTTACCCTTGATATCATCATGAAAATGAGAGGAAGTGTGTGACAGGTTTATTGAAGATATGTATTCCATAGTAAAAAAATCTAAGTATGTATAAACATCCCTATATACTTTTTCGCATCATAATAATGTCAAATGTCAAATTGTATTAAAATATAAAGCATCACAACAATATTAATTACTTTATTGCTAAGTGCATTTTCTATCTAAAATATGTTCAACCACTTTAGTAGTAGTCATTGAAATCCCATGCCAGCATGTTATTCCACGATGCAAAGATTCTAGAGTTGTCGTAGTAATGGGAAAGGAAATCTATTTAACTTTCTAGCGACCATAAACCTAAACAAGAGGATGATTTGAGTTGTATTGAAGATGTTATTGGATGTTCTAATCTTGTAACTACTATGCAAAGGTAGTACTACAAATGGCATACTGGAGCTCACTTATATTTAGTCCCAATCATATCGCATTAAAGTATGAAAGGAAAAATTATTAAAAGCATATGAGATGATAAAGCTATATAGTTTATTTCAATTTGTTTCCCTCTTATGTGGGTAGGCTACCATCCAAATAAACAGATTTGTATGAAGAGCTCCATTGTTCTTAACGTCCCATTGTAAGCGATCAAGAGAGATAATTAACCCTAAAAATATGTATGTATTGATGCATCAAGAAAAATATAACCAACATACGCATGTATCTGGATCATGTGGCTTAAAGTACCTTATAATCAAGCTTTAATTTTCCGTTGATGATGTATTGGTACTTCAACTTCATACCATCCAAGTTAACCAATTTTAAAAGTTCAGTTTATAGCAAAAACATTGTGTAGCATCATCGAGATGAAGCATGTCATTCAAGAAAGTAGTGGTTCGTTCCACATGGAAATAAGTATATTCAATACTCTTTGTTTGCAGTGTTTACACCTTTACATCTTATTTTTAAAGGATATGTTATAATTCAAGTATTTTTTTATGAAGGATTCTATATCTTGATTTTCTCTAAATATGTTTATAATAATAATATTAATATATTTTTAAGGTCACTACCATGTCAGACACTAAATTAGTATATGAGAGTCCCTTATATCATCTTATGTATAAAAAGATGTAAAATTGCATTTATTTTAAAACCTAATTTTATCTTTAATTTATTTGAATAATAAATGTTTGTAATTAGAATTTGAAATCAATCCAATAACCAAATCATAGAACTTTGATTTACAACAACATTTTACATACTCATAATAGCAACATGGGGAAATAGAACATTTTGTATTAAAACTTTTTTTTAAGATTCATGTTCATATGATTCCTTTCTATAGTTGTAGTCTAAACATTTTATCTTTTTACTCTTTTCTTGGAATATTTTTTGTTTAATTATGGTGGATCTGCCAATTTGAGTGACTAAGTCTATATATTCCCTCCCACCTTCACTCCCCTCAAACTCATATTTAAAACAATTATTAAAAGCATATATACATAGATTGAAAGGAAAAGTACGATATTTTTTGTTTAATTTTGGTGGATCTGCCAATTTGAGTGACTAAGTCTATATATTCCCTCCCACCTTCACTCCCCTCAAACTCATATTTAAAACAATTATTAAAATCATATATACATAGATTGAAAGGAAAAGTACATTGACTGATTCTCACTGTTATGTGAAGGACCAGCCATAAAGGCTCAAACCTAAATCGTATTTATAAATAATTAAAAAAAGGATTATTTACTCCATTGGACACCTAAATGGATGGGGGAGGGGCTCCCTTGTCCACAAACAAAGGGGTCTCATATGCTGACCTGGATTATACCTAAAGGACTACCTACCTCATTGGAGGAATGATAACCATAAAGAAGGTCAACTCTTGCTATATTATTACAAAGAATTTACATCAAGACTCAAAAAAATTTAAAACTTTTAACATTTATAGAAAGGAAATAAAAATGCAAGTTTCAAACCTCATGCCATAAAATAGCCAGCAACAGTGCAAATATTACTTTGTACATGCAAAGTAAGCAGTGTCACAGGGCACTTCACCAACAAAGAAGAAGAGGAAGAACACGAAGACCAAATCACATAAAATGCGAAAACATAAAAATCTCAACAACATTTACTGATTTAGTAATGAGCATGCAATGTCTATTGGAAGAAGAGGGTAAAATAGATGACATTAGAGAAACAATTTGAAGAAAGGAAGAGGTAGAAAAGGAGAAGGAATAAGGTTAAAGTGACACTTTTATTCCACGAACAACATCTATTGGCATATAGATAAAAAAAATAAAAATAAAAAATCATTTTCTTTTACAGCTATTCAAAGACAAGTTGACCTGTAGACCACTGGAACTTAGGGGCTGGATAAGTGTTGGGATATGTCCATATGATTCCTTTCTATAGTTGTAGTCTAAACATTCTACCTTTTAACTCTTTTCTTGGGATATTTTTTGTTTAATTTTAGTGGATCTGCGAATTTGAGTGATTGAGTTTGTATATTCCCTCCCACCTTCACTCCTCTCAAACTCATACTTAGAACAATTATTAAAATCATATATACATAGATTGAAAGGAAAAGTACATTGAGTGATTCTGAGTGTTATGTGACAGACCAACCATAAAGGTTCAAACTTAAATAGTATTTATAAATAATAATAATAAATGATTATTTACTCAGTTGGAAACCTAAATGGTTGGGCAGAGGGGATACCTTGTCCCACAAACAAAGGGATCTCATATGCTGACCTAGATTATACCTAAAGGACTACTTACCTCATTGGAAGAATGATAAGGATAAAGAACATCAACTCTTACTATGTTATTACAAAGAATTTACATCAAGACTCAAAAAGTTCTTAAACTTTTAACATTTATAAAAAGCAAATAAGAATGCAAGTTTCAAACTTCATGCCATAAAATAGCTGGCAACACTGCAAATCTTACTCTGTACATGCAAAGTAAGCACTGTCACAAGAAACTTCACCAACAAAGAAGAAGAGGAAGCATAATGTCAAAACAGATGGCTAATACTACACTTTCAATAGCATGCTCAGAAATATTTTATTCAGATGAGGATTTGATTGACATATTTAAAAAAATCTCAACAGCATTTACCGATTTAGTAATGAGCATGCAGTGTCTATTGGAAGAAGAGGGTAAAATAGATGACATTAGAGCAACAATTTGAAGAAAGGAAGAGGCAGAAAAAGAGAAGGAATAAGGTTAAACTGACAGTTTTATTCCAAGAACAACAACAGTTTTATTCCAAAAACAACAACTACTAGCATATAGATAAAAAATAAAAAATAAATCATTTTCTTTTACAACTGTTCAAAGACAAGTTGACCTGTAAACCACTGAAACTTAGAAACTGAATAAATATTGGGATATTACTCAACTAAAAAAATATTCATTTCCAATCTCAAATTTATTAAAATTCATATTAACAAAACTGAAATTTAACCAAACAAAAAATTAACAAAAATACTAGCCAAACTAAAAGTTTACTTAAAAAAAATAATATGAATCAAACTCAAAATGTATTGACACATTAACATCAAAATGTGTGCCAATACGTTAATATATACCGAGAGTATTTGCAACAACAAAATCATATTTGTGATAATAGTGTCTAATTGCCACTTGCCAGTCTATCTTAATATCACAATCAAATAATAGTATATATAATTCTTGCATATTGATCATCTAGCAGCCTGAAAAGAATGGTTAGAAATAAAAAACATATTCGCATATCTTTTCGGGTATCTTTCCTTTATCATGAGCTCTCTTCAAATTCACCCATTTTTCTTTAAACCTTTTTTCTGTACCGTCATCCTTCTTTGGAAAAGAGAAATTAAAGCTTTTGAGCTTGGGAGATCTTTGAAGCAGGCAGAGCAACAAACCAAGTACTGTCTCGTCACATGTGTTGATTTTTATCTCTAGTGACCGAAGATTAGCTACTGGAGAACTCAAATATGATGGCATAGGATTTCTCTGTACCTCCTCCTACATTGCAAAAGGTAATGATGAGAATATAACATCCATAAGCATATGCTTAGATGTATAATAAATTGAAGGCTCATGTGAATCTATATTGATAACAATAATAAAAAGAAGAGAAATATTTTCTGACCAAAATAGGGCGTCCCCGGAGGCCGAAATGCTGCAGATTAGGAAGCCTCCCAAGTAGGTTGAGAATTGGAACAGCCACCTCTCGCGATCCATAGAGAGACCAAAACCCGATCCAAAGCACCTCCAATGATTTCAAGCTTCCCACTATCTGAAAAAACCTGTCTGCCGAACAATTATATCCTCCATCGCGGATACTTAAATCCAACAACAAGGAAATCAAATTATTTCCAAGATGCATTTGGAGCGATTTGATAGCCGGGGAAAGCTCGTGAAATGACACTCCATTCAGTCTCAAGTCCGTTACTCGTCCCAAGTTCCTGAATTTTTTCAGGTTGGGGCACTTCACAGTCAAAACTTGCATGCCATGAACAGACAGAGCTAAATCTGTAACCTTCAGAGCGGAAATGACGGGTTTTCGCAAGCCAACACATCCCCGTAAGTCAAGGTTCAGAAGAAGAGGGCACTGTGAAATAAAGATGGCTAAAGAGTCATCTGTCAGTTCGATGCACGTGAAGGTGCAATTCAAGAGATGTTTAAATCCCGCGAATTGGGTTGGAATACGGGTGAGAATATAGTTGTTGAGTGTCAGAAAAGTGAGAGCAGTACAGGAGAAAAGGGCCTCCGGGGCCGGGCTTTCCCTAGCCGGAGGATCTGCTAGAGTGAGCCTTTTGACATTTTTCCTGGAAAGGCACTCCAACCAATTCGATACACTTTGGCGGGTAAAGTGCCACGGCATTGAATATGTGACAGGGGGAATCCACTCTGCGGTGTCACTGGTGAGACGAACGTCTGCCAGATCTGACGAATGGGACTGTAATATGTTGGATATTATATTCTCCAAGGTTGCCATGGAGAGGGGATCGGGTGTGGGAGGCTGGATATATTGTGGTGTCAGAGAATAGGGAGAGAGGTCTAGATTGGGCATTTCTCTGTAAAGGAATCTCCATCGTTTAGAGAGGACGGAACATTGGACTACCTTTCNGCAGATTAGGAAGCCTCCCAAGTAGGTTGAGAATTGGAACAGCCACCTCTCGCGATCCATAGAGAGACCAAAACCCGATCCAAAGCACCTCCAATGATTTCAAGCTTCCCACTATCTGAAAAAACCTGTCTGCCGAACAATTATATCCTCCATCGCGGATACTTAAATCCAACAACAAGGAAATCAAATTATTTCCAAGATGCATTTGGAGCGATTTGATAGCCGGGGAAAGCTCGTGAAATGACACTCCATTCAGTCTCAAGTCCGTTACTCGTCCCAAGTTCCTGAATTTTTTCAGGTTGGGGCACTTCACAGTCAAAACTTGCATGCCATGAACAGACAGAGCTAAATCTGTAACCTTCAGAGCGGAAATGACGGGTTTTCGCAAGCCAACACATCCCCGTAAGTCAAGGTTCAGAAGAAGAGGGCACTGTGAAATAAAGATGGCTAAAGAGTCATCTGTCAGTTCGATGCACGTGAAGGTGCAATTCAAGAGATGTTTAAATCCCGCGAATTGGGTTGGAATACGGGTGAGAATATAGTTGTTGAGTGTCAGAAAAGTGAGAGCAGTACAGGAGAAAAGGGCCTCCGGGGCCGGGCTTTCCCTAGCCGGAGGATCTGCTAGAGTGAGCCTTTTGACATTTTTCCTGGAAAGGCACTCCAACCAATTCGATACACTTTGGCGGGTAAAGTGCCACGGCATTGAATATGTGACAGGGGGAATCCACTCTGCGGTGTCACTGGTGAGACGAACGTCTGCCAGATCTGACGAATGGGACTGTAATATGTTGGATATTATATTCTCCAAGGTTGCCATGGAGAGGGGATCGGGTGTGGGAGGCTGGATATATTGTGGTGTCAGAGAATAGGGAGAGAGGTCTAGATTGGGCATTTCTCTGTAAAGGAATCTCCATCGTTTAGAGAGGACGGAACATTGGACTACCTTTCGAAAGGGTAGTTTGGAAAGGATGAGACAAAGAACGTTGTCTGGCAGTGTCGACAATTTGTCTAAAGCTATGTCCATTTCTGGAATAATAGTGACTTAAATTTATCAAGCACTAAGAAATCACAAGTTTAAATCTAAAGAAGGTAGGGTATGTATACTATCACAAGTTTAAATCTAAAGAAGGTAGGGTATGTATACTACTTACCAGTTAAATCGATCGTCAAAAAGAGTAGGGTATGTAAACCGATGTTGTGGGTGATTTGAATTGCTTTTATGAATAGAAAGTCTCCTCTCCTCTCTACATGCACCTCATTAAATAACAAGGTTCAAA
Source organism: Picea sitchensis (assembly GCA_010110895.2). Taxonomy (NCBI): domain Eukaryota; kingdom Viridiplantae; phylum Streptophyta; class Pinopsida; order Pinales; family Pinaceae; genus Picea; species Picea sitchensis. The sequence goes on from SNQJ01S0053309.1 coordinate 64,195, forward strand.
TGAATCTATAGTATATATAGAAAGGAAGAGTGTCAAAGAGGATTGGAGGTTAGGCGCTAAATAGGGTTTTGTTATTGTTGAAACTTTCAAAAGTAATTTGTTGACCTTTCGTGTCAAAGGGTATTTTGACTTGGGGGTGTTGTTATTATCTATACTAGGGTTTGGATATTTCAAAGGTGAAGTGTTCATCTTTCATGGGCTAGCATGCACCTTTGCAAACTGGTTTTTGACCATTAGAAGCCATCATAAATGGAGTAAGTTAAAAAGTGGACAAACTCAACCATTTTGTCATCGGAGTTCTCCCCCAAATCTGGTAGGTTATAGTTTCACATGAATGATGGAAACATTGACCACTAAAATTTGTTGTGAGGGGTTTTAACCCATTTTAAAAGGATCCAGGTCATCATAATTTCAAAAAAATGAGTGCGTTAGGGCTATAAACTTTGATACACTAAGCCAAAAGGTTGAGTTTGTTAACTTTTTAACTCACTCCATGTTAAACCACTAAAATCCTTCATAAACCACTCAATGAATTTCTAATATTTTTTTTAATATTCATTCCCTAACATTAATCACAAAATCGGTATAAGTTGGTAAGTGGACAAAGTCAACCCCTTTCTCATGTGTAAATTCTCACCCAAATATAGCCTAAATTTTACTCTTATAGTTCCACTTCATTGATGAGAAATTTGACCATGGAAATTGGTCCTAAAGAGTTTTGGCTCATTTTATGATGGGGTTTGAGTTTTTTACTTAGTAACTCTCTCCCACAAATTTAGCTTTAGGAGATTTGTTTTCCATATAGTTCTCCAATGTGAAAATAACACTATTAATATGTTATTTTTTGGAAAAGGGTAAATTGTCAAAAATACCATCTCTCTCATGGGTGGAAGAATACAAATGTAATGAATTTTTCCAAGGTTTTGGGCTATTTTTGACAGGTTAAAATAGGTTTTTTTTTTTTTTTTTAAGAAAAGTTTAAGAGC
>SNQJ01S0053310.1:0-14687 GCA_010110895.2 Picea sitchensis
ATAATAATAATAATAATAATAATAATAATAATTATTATTATAAATAAGATTTTATCTTTAATTTTTTTTTGTGTTTGTAGCATTAAATATTATACATTTTAAATACAAATATTTATATATAGAAGAATAATATAAACTTTATAAATATAAAATATATAAAAAAATAGAGGGAACATATAAACTTAAAATATGCATTTAAAGACATGTATCGAGGGAAGATAGATGTTTTAGGGACTTTATGTAAGGTCTTCGCTTATGGATGGTAGTGGGCACACTGCTTAGGTGGGTAGAAAGGGTTGAGGTAAAAGATTGCAATGTGATGGTAGTGGGCAAACTGTTTAGGTGGGTAGAAAGGGATGAGGTAAAAGTTTGCAATGTCAAACGTTGTTTCTCTACTCAATGAACCGACGAGTGGTGAACAGTTCCGCGTTTCTATGTTTCCCTTATACAAGTTGAGACACTTTGGGGGCATGAGCCAAACATCATCCAAATAGTGAACCAACTAGGGGCATGAGCCAAACACTCAATTTCAAATACATTCATTTTAATTACAATAGTTGTATAATCTCAATTAACAACATTAATATGAAACCTATGAAATGTCCCTCAAAGATTTTATAATCTCGATTAACAACATTAATATAAAACCTTTTTAATGAAACCTCCCTCAAATTACTTAGGCATTCCCATTCGCCCACTTAAGAGGTATGCTAGCATAATTTATGGTCACCATGTTGTAGCCAGTCAATGCTAACGTGGGATGCCTAAAACATGTTTAAATCAGTTTGGAGGGGGCCAACACGGTCATGAATAGATGAATGTAGTTGCAGTGCTGCTTCTAGCAATGAATATAAAATCCCCTGCCCCTGTAAACATTGGGATTTCAAAATTGATTACTTTTATTAAATGTGCAGACCATGTCTTCCATTTCCATGGCAACGATATTCTAAAATATGGACTGTAGAAAAGGAAAGACCATGTCAACATTGCTCGTTCACGCCATTTTTTAATTCCCCTACCGCATTATTAGTCCCTGCCCTTTGGGTTGAGGGACTCTTAGTAAACGAGTTTTGGTCCTTCTATTAGTTATGCACTGAAACCAAGGCAACATGAACCATCTTAACCAAAGTTTGGGGAGTTTTATACAATTTCAAAAATTCAGATTTGATTTTTAATCTAAGTTTTAGGTTCGACCTCTTATTTGGCCTCTTCCCGAGGCGAGGGAGAAAATAAATTAGTTTATGAGTCTATGTTTGTGTACTCATTTTTCCGAAACAAAGTAATGCTAGAAATTAATCTAACATTACTTCTTAACATTTAATGTTGATAGCCCATAGTGCATGCATTTATTTTACTATGTAAGTTCCAACCATGTGTTGCATAGCCATGATGCCAACCATGCAGCCATGCCATGTGTTGTAAAACGAACATGCTACACTTGAACTAGAGAGCGTGGTAAGATATGCTTCGAAAGTTGATTATTGCAGGAATAGGTCCTGTTGGTTGCATTCCTTATCAACTGTCCAGCTGCGAGAGTGCTTCATTCCTTATCAGTTGTTCAATGACGGGATTGTTGATGGCGAATGCATTGCTGCAACAAAAACAAATCATGCAGCAACAACAACTTCTGCAACTACTTATGTTTATACTAATAGTTATGATGTGGCCATCGAAGTCGTACAAAACTACCATCAATTCGGTGAGCATTCATTTTCATTTTCATTAGTTGCTTGAAATTTGAAGTGCATTATGTGATCAACATACCAGTGACCGTGAAAATACTGATATTGTTGGTGCATAGACTATATCAACTTGGTGGTCGAAAGTTTGTTTTTACAGGAATAGGTCCTCTTGGTTGCATTCCTTATGAGCTGTCCAGCAATAGGAGTGTTGATGGCTAATGCATTGCTGCAACAATTCAAATTCTTGTTAGCATAGTTATGATGTGGTCGTCGAAGTTGTACAAAACTACCAGCAATTCGGTGAGCATTCATTTTCATTTTCATTAGTTGCTTGAAATTTGAAATGCATTATGTGATCAACATACCAGTGACTGTGAAAATACTGATATTGCAGGCATGATTAATCTTAACACTGCTTGCTGTGGAATTGGTGGAAGATTCAAGGGAAGAATTACATGCATACCACATGCGTCTTATTGAGGGGAAGATCGACACAAGTATCTATTCTTCGACGCATATCTACCAAAATTACTTTATATTTGCCATTCTTTTCTTTCCGCCATTGAAACTCACTAAAAACTAAAAATATAAGTGTTGTCTTTTGTTGTGTTGTGCATAGTCTCCTTGGTGAAAATAGTTCTCTTTATATTTACCAGTTGGTATGTATTGTTTTGCATGCAGATTAATATACATTGGAAGCCACCACTGTGTCAACAAAACCATAAAAGGCATTTATGCAACCCCTGCATGGCGTACTATCTTTCAATGATCCATAATCTTTCTTTAGGTGATTCATTTACCGAGGTCACTGCTCTTGGAGAGAGGGTCACGATCATTTGAAGAGAAAAAATTCATACTAAGCATTATGATAATTATTCCCGCGAGCTCAATCCTGTCTTTTGTTTTAAGTGCGCTTCTTCTCCTTCTATATTTCCCACATCCTCATTATGACAGAAAACCCTAATTTATTGTGATTTTAGGTTCGAAACCTTCGTTGTTGAGCTAGCTTATTTTACTTGACTTGATCTGAACACAACCAAACTTGTATTTTTATTCCTCATTGCTTTGCAATCATGTGATCTGGTTCCCTTATTCCTCAATGCTGGCATCTCTGGGTTGCATTGTTATTTTGTCAGTAGCGCCATGTGTCATTTACATTGCACTTTAGGTGGAATACTCATCAATCCCGAACCCATTTAACGCATTTTTTACGTGCAGAAAAATTATTTTCGACCTGGTATTTGACTATTAATTTATGGGCACGATATTCAAGAAGAGAAAAACATAATAGAGAATGAAATAGAAATGAGCATAACAGTGCCAAGAGAAAACATGAATCTCAATGTTGTAATTCAAGGAACAAAAATTCGACACCATCCAAAGCAACTTCGTGCATGCATTGTATCAATGTATCTTGTACAGGGTCAATCAACGACTAACTGCTTATGTTTGATATGAACGCTCAATTTTTTAGTCTTAGAATGAAGCATTATCAATCCCATAAATGTTCTTGTGTCTTGGCCCCATTTCAAATAAAATCCTTTCGTAATCCAATTCCATAGATTTCTTCTCTACGTCCTCCTTCTCGACGCGCTAACTAAGCTACCTCTTCATTCAATGGTAGCAGATACTTATGTGATGTGAAGACATGTATAATAAGTTGCAAAGCGTTCCTTTCAGTCACTGCCTGCAATCTTGTATTGTTTAAGACATAGTGCATCAAGATTGCTAGGGATGCAACAAAGTGCTTTTGAGGAAGGGAGAAGTAAATTTTCTGATATAGGATCCAAGAAGGAAGTAGTAAGATCTGTTGCATGCAGCGTTAACATCTCTCCAAAATGACTGCACTCGAATTCTCCTCCATAATCCCATCCTTCGCCATGAAAATATCCTGGATATTTTTCAAAACAATTTATTAAGCAATTTGATATTATAGAAATTTTGTGTAAATATGAAGTACCTAGAGACATGTTTTTTTTCATTGGGAATCCCTTACCTGCAAACCAATCTTTGGAATATATGTTCTGAGCATTTTTCCTGTCTTCATAGATGTGCTTTGTCCGGTAGATACATTTTACCGCATGATTGTTGTAGATACTTTTTACAGCAACGAGATTTAAATGCCTACATGCATGGGGTTCTATCTCGTCGGAACCTAGGGCTTGGGCTTGGAACTTTTGCATTATGAACTTGCGTTGCATTCAATGGATTACCATCTCTCCATGTGTCCTCTCAAATAAAACGTGTTGAGGTTTGTGATGTGCAAAGAACATTTGTTGATTTCTATTGCCCCTCTACCATCCCATTAATTAATCCAACAACAAGTGTACTCATGTGCTTTGTACGCCTACCTAACAAACAAACACATGAAATTCGAACATGTGAAATGGAAACCAACCAACCCAAGAGCGCCATGATCCATCCCTCTCTCCCCGCTCGCTTTCATAAGGACTGGTATTTGGAAAGGAAGGTGGAAAATTTGGACCTTACACGTTACAGCAAGCCAGTTCCCCTTTTAGTGCATTCTGTCCTCAATTCATTCCCCAGAAAAAGAGGGACTTCATTCATCTCCATATATATGCGATAGAGTAAGGGCCAAGATGAAATCATTGCAATATCTAAGACATGAGTATTACTCAATCGGCAAGTAAATCTTGAGAGAATTATGCATTGTCGAAGAGATTTGTATGCAAATTTCGTTCTCTTGTCAAGCTTGAACAAGATTAGGAACGAAATCGATTATGGTTTGGTGAACTAAAATGCAATTTAATATCTATTTTCTTCCAAAATGTGTCGAAAACTTATTGTCCCTATCGTGATACTCTAAAGTTTCACAATCTCTGTAAAAAACAATAGTATTACAATTGATACTCTAAAGCAGTCCATGCAATTTCACAATCTTTGTAAAAAAAAACAGTATTACAATCGTCGCCTCACATATTCTCACAAAGGAATTAGTTGTGTCATTTTAAAAAGCTATCAACAAACATAGAATCATTACCTCACTACATTTTTGAAAACCTAAGAAAAAAATCCATGTTGAAATCCTTCCACGGGTTCTCATGGGCTCATAGTGATCTACGCGAGGCTGTAATTTTGCTTCTTTTGGCATGTGGACATACCCTAGCAGAAAATCCACTTCTCATCCTTGGAAATTCTAGACCAATATTCTACTTCTTTTGGAATGATGACATACCCTATTACACAATCCACTTCGTCACGTCTCTGAAAAATCTTAGCAAATATTCACTCCTGCCAACCTATGCTCTATGTTTATCCATACTGCTTATTTTTTAAGGGAAGTCCTTTCTGGACAAAATGCTTCAAGGGATCAGACCACCACCCCATTATTAATGATATAAAACATATAAACCATAATGTCAGTGATAAAGTCCATTATGTAGAGATCATATTAAAGTTCAGTCGAACCAAATCAATCAACCATATAGTACACCAACAAAAAATAAATTAATTGACTATTGAGAAGCAACTACTTTAAAGCTCAAGTAATTGAATAAAACAACATACCTTGTAAACATTGCATGAGCTAATGTTTTCAAACATTATTATTTATTTGACATCATCTGGAAAAGGTAAAGCAAATATTGTGTTATGTCTCTTTTGTAAATCTTGAGTTTGAATAAGGGAAAAATGATTTATGAGAGGTTTATGACTTCAAAATTAAACTGCTCTCCTCTGTTCTAAAACCAGAACACCAAGGATATTCTGGACATGCTCTTGGGAATTCTCATAAACAAAATCCAAAAATTTTAAAATAACAGTAGCCCAAAAATAGGTCTAATTCAAAGGATAAATTATTCAAGAACAACTACACCAAAGTGGAATAACCACATAATCCAAGGTAGGTGAAAGTCAATTTCAATCTATCAGTAGAGGTAAAAAATCCCGCTATCTCAAAGTAAACTCTCAGGAACCCATCCCTACAACCAGAAGGTAATTGGAGAATTAGTCCCTACAGCTACATAACTCGTTAAACAATCCCTACAAATTAGTCCCTACAGCTACATAACTAGTTAAACAATCCCTACTGCCACAAGGCAGAATGAAAAAAACAAAAAAACAACCTTGAGATTAAGATAAACCTTCAGACTTGTTAGCCATATTTATGCTTTCTTAGAAGGGACTTGTTGCTTAGAAACTACCCTTGTTTATATTTATATAGTCTTCAAGGCAGATGGGGATGGCAGAAGAATGACTTCGTGTGTATAATAAAGTTATCTTAGTTATTTATGTGGGTTAGGTAATGATATGTAGTACTATAAGAATTCTAAAAGTTATAAGATTTGGATTTTTTTATTATTATTATTTTGAAAAAAATGGTTAGAATTGCAATTTTAGCCCTTGAATTTGCATTTTTATTAAAAAGTAGATTCAACTTTCTAGAAAAACCTTTATTACACTTGAATTTTACAATCTTAACAATCAATATTTACTATTTAAATAATTATTTTGAATTTTTAATTAAATTTTAGACAAAATAATTAAAAATAAATGAAAAAAAATTCGAAACCATAACATATTTAAATTACACTTATAAAGAAAACATACTCTTCTTTTTTGATAAATTCATTTTTTTATATACAACACACTTGTCCAACTTTTTATTTATTTATTTCTAACCATTTAAACCATCTTGAAATGATTTTGTCCAACTATGACTTTGTTCAAAATTTTCACAAGAATTTCTATTCCAAAAAGAGTTGATATTTTCTTTATTTACTTATATTTTGACCATAGTAGGCTTAATGGTTAAGAATATGTGTTTCCTCATTGAAGGTCACAAATTCAAATCCAGAGGGGAGTAGAGTATGTATACATCCACAAACTTTACCAATTTAGTGTCTGGCTTCTTCAAAAACAAATTGCTAACTACACAAATAACATAATTTGTATGTTTCAAACTAAATACATTTATATGATAATAATGTTTATTCATTTATGGTATTTATTGGTTCTTAAAAGTATTCATTTTTGGTATTTATTAGTTCTTAAAGGTATTGGGAATAATTTAGGAAAATATTTAGAAATGATTTACTTAGGTTGTGAAGATCAATATTAATAAAAGTTTATTAGACATGATTTTACAAAGGGAAAAACATATATGGACTCATGTTTTGGATTAACAGAATACAACTTTTCCGTGTTATATTTGCAAAGGAGTAGGATATCTTCAATATTTCCATTCCTAAGCAAGAGCACACTCATCCCAAGAGCACACTCATCCCAAGAAAGAAAAAAAAGAAAAGAAAAAAAAAAGCCACATCTACAAACCAATAATATAGCATTAGGAAAAAATAGATTCCTATTCCTATAACAATTGTAGGTTGAAGAATCAAATATTCCCTAGGAGGATATAGCATAATACATCCCCTTCGAATATTGTACTTGTAAATGAAGTCCCACTGTGAGGAATGGAATGACTTTATAGATATGAGAACTCTAATTCCAATAAGGAGTTGGTACTTCATAGGAATTCTAAAAATTGAAATTTTGATTTGTAGTTAGTCCTTGTTCTAGGGAATAGATTGAGGTAAAGAAGAAGAAATGGTAAACAAGCAACACCCATTATTATTTTATTAGTTGGTACTCGATACACTTTCATTAATGATTAGTATTTTTTTTATACTTTAGATATGTATTGATATCTACCTTTTGTTTCTTTACAATGATCAGTATATGTAGAGTGTAGCATATTTTCTTACTATGAATGAGAAGTTATGTTTATTTTGTAAGTTAAAAAAATTAATATTAATGAAACACAATATGAACAACTCAACAATAGTAACAAATCAAAAAAAAATTAGGAGTTTAGAAAGAGATTTTGATTTACAAATTATTAACATTTATTGCTTTGAAGGATTAACTCTTATTTGTGAATCATAAATAATGTCTAAATTATATGATGACTTGTAATGTTGTATACCAAGCATATAATTTTAGGTAAGAGTCAAAGATGAGGATAAAAGAGAGAGGTTATGGATGTAGATCAATTGAGAGATTCATGGAGAGATTATGGGAGATAATTATGCATATGGTTGAACTAAAAATCTAACTATGATATCATTGGTATGGTCACCTATTGTTTTATGAAGGGACCTAATTGTACAATAAAAACACACATGTGAATGGTATGATTGAATAAAATCCTATTGTCCCTTGCTTGTGCATGTGAAAGATTTTATTACTACGTATATCTAAACCCAAGATTTAGTATTAGAGCCAATGGATGAGATCCATTACCAATATCAAAGAATGAAAGTGTTAGATCATTATCAAAAAACACTTTATAAGTGCATATAGATTTTCATATTCACTAAGGGTGCTCTACCAAGTTCAAGGATATTATCCAACCCTATCTAGATGTAGGGTCAATCATATGTCTTCCCAGTGGCCAGAATGATAGGATCCATTATGATCATGATTGATATTGGATAAAACATCATGAACTTGAGCTTCTAAGACAATGGCCTCTTTGGATTGGATGATTTATTCAAATTCTTCTCATCATCAGTAAATTCTCCACACACAAGACAATAGACTAGTATTCCCATAGATCTACTTAATATGGTAGACTATTATTCCCATAGATCTACTTAATATGATAGAGTAATAATTACGTTAGATCTATTTTGACTACTATACACTGCCCAAATTCACTAAGTAATATAGAGGTAGAAAATCGGATAGAGATTAATTCTTTTCCCCCTATTTCTCGATTATTCGGGTTTTCAGATATGATGAAATAATTCTTGGACAACACATTCACCTACATAACCTTCGTGATTAGATGTAGAAGAATATAAATTCACTAGTAGAAGTGAACACTACATGCCACCTAATTGAGGAAACATGTGTAGGGGGCCATGATCATGCATGTGGCTTCCAAATCTGCAGAAGCTTGGGTTTTGGTTAGCCTATGGATGCCCACTATGGTCACATGGGTTCCAAATGATGGCCCTTTGAATTCACTTATGAGGTCACTCATTACCTTCACAAATTCCTCTCTATGTTGATGTAGCGACATTTTCCCACACTTAATACATTGCCACCTCTTCCACCATGCCCAATTTGAGAAAATAAAGGTGTTATCTTTTTGAGGTATTTTGTTGTTTCGTTATGAGACATTTATCTCTTGTTTGAAAGATAAAATATTAAAAAAAATATGTATGTAATCTTAAGCTATAGTGAGATGACAAATCATGAAGCGAACTTACGAATATCATAATATTTAGGATGTGATTGAAAGTTTGATGGGCATTTCTTATGATCCAATATTTTTATTACAACTCTTTGACTCTTAGTTTTTTAGTCTAAAAATCCTCAAATGTTGTTAGTTGGAAAATGAGTGCAAAGTCATGTTATGCTAGCAACAACACCTTCCTGTAGTTTCTTCATTTCAATTATGAATCCCTTTCTCTAAGTGAATAAATTGGGTCCCTATTGTTTTTTTTCCTTTACCATTTTGCGAAAAGTTTGGACCTCTTTTTATCCAATCTTGATGCTTTGCACCCCAAACATTATTGGAACTCTTAAGTATCTTTTCCTGTTTTCCCCACTTAAATTGACTCAGTACAACAAAGATTTTTAGTACTTGTCAATACACACCATTCGGTGAATAATCCACATTCTCGGTCGATACACACTGTTTCAGTGATGAATCCACATCTTCGGCCGATACACACTTTTTCAGTGATGAATACACATTTCCCACTAACACACCGACACTTCATTGTAATTTATTGTTGCAGAAACATCGACTGGGAATTTGTATCTCTTGCTAATACACTAACACTTCACCATTCTCTCTTTTCAACAAAGACTTAACAAAATATTTATTTCACACACTGACATATCAACAACCCAATATCTTTCCTTCCCATCAATATGTAAATGTAACTTTTCCATCTTTCACCAATGCACCACCCCTCTGTCATTTTCATCTTCCGCCGATATGACAAAGATTAAAAAATTAACTCTCCTCGCTTATACATTGATGAAGAAAAGGATTCTCCTCACTGATACAACGATCAAGAAAAATATTCTCCTCGCTAAAACACTGGCCGAGAAAAGGAATTTCCTTTTTGATACATTGACTAAGACACACAATCCATAGATACACATGTGTGAGGGGTGATGTAGCATGCCATCACATGCCCATACAATCACTTTTGGGTTTTCACGCCAAAACTTGCTTTTATAACCTCCTAAGTCCTTATTTCAACATGATTTTACATTATTTCTTCATCATAAGGACACACTTGACTCATTGAGAGAATATAAATAGTTTTTGTGCGATTTTCCACGTGGAACCTCATGTTAGACAGTTGGTTTAGATTGATGGACAATTGGTTTGTATTGTTGGTTGTCATTGATGTCAACCCTTGGAGAGTGATATTGTAGATTGATATCGACCCTTAGAGAATGATGTCAACCCTTGAGTATGTCTAGTAGCACATTCTAGTAGCTCCAAAGGTATGGGTAAGGAACCCAAGTTTGGTTGAGGAATAATGTAATGAAGAACAATGAATTTGCAGGTGAGACTATTCTAGATGGATATTACATGTCATGTAGTTTTCGGTGATATGTGGAATGCCACATAATTCCTCACGGTTAGACAGTTATGGACATGTGAAGTTGTAGATCCCTCGTGAGTTATCTAGAAGACCATAGAAGGTCAAAGAAGTCAATTATTCTAGAAGCTCCTAGAAGAAGTGTACTAGTCAAATTGATGCTAACTAGGAGATAATCATGGGTAAAGTTGTTGCATTAATAAAATAATTAAATTTGTGAGTTTGTTAATTATGGTAAAGTGGTTGCAAAGAGAAAATTATGTAAATAATAAAGTGGTTGCAACAAGAAGTGGTGAGTTTACCATTTATGGATAAGTCAAAGTGGTTGCAAAAGAAATTGATTAAAAAATAAATTTAGTTGCAACTAAAAGTGGACAACTTACTATTTGTGGATAAAGTGGTTGTAAGTGGTCTAGAACTAGGTTAGCCCTAAAAGAAGGAAGTTGGGTAAAGTGAGTTAGAAGATAGCCCCTTGAGGAAGCTACTTGGAGAGTATAAATAAGAGAGCAAGGGTCTCCTATTAGCACCTATTTTTGGAATATAATTGAATATCCATTTGTGAAAGGTTATTTGGTAGGTATCATTGATAGATTAAATTTATGACAGAAAAATCGCGGCAGAAAGATTGCAGCAGCAGAATCGTAGCATCAAAATCGCGACAGTAAAACCATAGTAGCAAAATCAGGACAACAAAACCGCGACAACAGAATCACGACAACATAATCAAGGAAACAAAATTGCGGAAACATAATCATGGCTACAGAAATAGATCTGTAATAGATCCACAGCTACAATAAGAAAAAGTTTGTTGTGACAGGTTGTGTTGTGCATAGTTGATGCACTTGTGTTGGTACATGTTGTTATAGGTTGTTGGTACATGTTGTTTGGTGCAGGTTGATTGGTACATGTTGTTACAGGTTGTTGGTACAAGTTGACAGTGACAAGTTGACAGTGGTAGTGTTTGATTTAGTGACAGGTAGTCTACATTTGGCATTTATATTTCATGGCATTTGGATGGGGCAAGGAAAGGGGGTTGTAGCCTCCTTCTAGTTGGTGTTGGATAATCAGGGAGTTGAAGCTTCCTTCAGGTTAGATTCTGAGAGCTAAGTGGTTGTAGCTGGAGAACATAGGGGGTTATAACCTCCTTCTAGTTGTAGACACAGAATTGGGAAGTTGGAGCTTCCTTGAGGTTGTAGCCTCAGAAACTAGGGGGTTGGAGCCTCCTTCCAGTTGGAGCTAGAGAATTATAAGTTAGTGCTTCCTTGAATGTAATTCTTAAGGACATATAAGAAAACATTATGTGGTTTTCTCCCGCATTGGGTTTCGATGTAAAATATTGTTGTACTGTGCATTGTGTGGATGTATCTATTATTGTTTATTATGTAATGATGGATTTTAATGTTATATGATGTAATAACATATTAATGATGACCTGATTAACATTATTGAATAAGTTAAAGGAATATACATTGTGGTTAAAAAGGATTAATAAGTGGTATAAATTTCTCATTTTTTATTCACCCCCCCCCTCTCTCAGTAATCCAACATCTTGTTCGATTGCACAGTAAATAGGTATGTTCCAAAAAAAAATCACCATCATTTAAACCTTGTTTTGTTTAACAAATTAGGAAAAAACATAAATCTTTTACGAAACAAGATGAATGGTAAAACCACCTAATTATAAAATTCACCCCATAATTATAACACCCATCCTAGCGAGAGTGAGTGCACACATTCCAAACCTATTTTCCCTAACTATATTATGTTGATCACCTTCCCCATGCACCCATTATGTCCTTTTAATACCAACCACAACGAAAGACCTTAGGGTTTTCTATTTCTTTTCTAGGGTCAATACACAAGAAAAATTTTGATGGCTCCTCCCAACTTCACCCTTCCTCACCGTCTGATCCAGGAATTTCTGTGATATCTTTCTCTACAAAAATTCTACGATAATGATATTTTATTGACTCTTAATCACATGTGAGCATGAGAAAATAATCATTAATCATTTCATATTAACATGAGCAAATGGTCATAATTATTTGCATATGTGTAATTTAATCTCTACTTAATCAAGCGAGAATGCAAACAAAACTCGCACATATAATTTGACACCCATGTGTTAACTAAGTTCACCAAACTCTTTTAGCTACATCTCTGGATCCTCTTGGAATAAAAATCGATTTATTTTCCTTCCTTTAGCCAGGGTCGAAACCTTCTCACAAAATGTGGTACATGCTCCAAAACCCAGAGAAACCTTCTCTTACACAAAGAACTTAAGGCTCTCACATAAGTGACATTTATTCAAACACCAGAAGGATTACATTTCACTCAATGAAAATATCTCTCAAAGGGGCCTAAAAGGGCTTCCTCCACAATGCTTACATAAAGAATTTATATAGTTTCCTTCTCTCCATAATTCAAGGATGAAAGATGAACAATTTTAGGATCTAATAACAAATCAAGGACAAAAATGAGAAAGAATATTAACCAAACTTAACTTCCCCTTGAGACTAGGAAAATACTTCTGATAAACAGAGGAAGAATCCCAAACCAACTCATGAGACTCCCGACTTCCTCTTGAAATTAGGAAACTAGTTTGTAAGGTAGGATTCTCACACAAAACCAATTTCCTTTTAAAACTAGGAAATGAATTTGTGAGTTGGATTCTCTCACTTAATTTTAATTTCCTTTTTAGAAATTAAACGAAAAAATACATGAGCACATTATGCTAAAAAATATTAATCAATTTTACAATATGAATCATTAAGCATCCCTTTTAAACTTCGTCACCTATCATCAATCATCATTTTAATGATCTTCTCCATGGTGTGCAGAGTAATGAATCATAGTGTGGAGATCCTCCTCGATCACCGTCAACCACTTTAAAATGGTAAAATCCCTCATATCTTATGGTCAGTGTATCCCGAGGCTTATGACCATGGCATTACCCCACAAAAAAATGTGAAGGGGTCGACCCCCATGCATCAAGCATGTCTTCTTGTAGGAGGAAATATGAGAAAGTTGATAAGGACCATATTGTTTAGATATCATTAGGAAAGGTGGAGGATGAAGATGACATTGACATCGCAATAATTGTATGCAATGATACACAATATGTCATCGATAAGGATACATAATTCCAATGGGGAGAGATCTATCAAATGTTCACTAACCAAAATTTTCCACAGCTGCAAGAAAAGGATCCAAAGCACAAAGTATATCGAGCCATTAAATACTCTAGGTTACATAGAATAGAAACATGTGCAATAATATTTCCCTGTGTTGAGTACATATCCTTGATCATCAAGCATGCAAATATAGATGATAGGATAATAATCAACTCTAAAGGAAAGCCTATTGTTTTCTTCCAACCATTAGTGATCACCTCATGCTATCAATTGAGGGATGGGAAAATAAAACTGGATGATGAATTATTGAAAGGATTGTTGTAAATATTGTTTTCATTGATGTAAAATACATGGGGAGACTACAAATGTCCAAGATAAATATTGCAAGATGGAGATTGTTGGAAATATTGTTTTTGGATTTTTTGTGCTCATTTTGGATACCTTATTTTTTAAGGCCTTTTTAGTCTAAATAACTAGCTCAAATGAGAGCATAGGTTATATGGTTGGAAATATTATTCCAATACCTTTCCAATGGTATATTCCACTCCTTCTAGCTCCTTAGGAATGAGGAGATATGAATTTTTCTGTCAGACAACCCATCCATAAAGTTCGGGTCAACCAAACCATTCTTTATAGGTTAGCCCTAAAAGTGAGCTCATAAAAACTATAAATACAAGATAGATGTGCACATTTGAAGAGAATACAAGAAACAAGATCAAGTTTGAGGTGAATATAATCTATTTTAAGTGCACAAGAGGAGTTTTCTTGGAATTTTAAAGGTGCGCTATGAAGAACTGATGTCTATGATGTTACAAAGTGCGTTATTTTTAGGTTGTGATTTTACAGTATCAGATTATATTATTGAAATGATGCTATGAGGTTTACTAGGGAACAAAGGATAAATATAACTAGGTTTTGAATCTATGTCTAGGGTATGAAACAAAGAGAGGAAATGGAGCATCAAAGTTAAGGGTATGATGATGTTGTGAAATACATGAAGTATGAAGCATGCAGGTGAAGTCAGAGGTACTATGTGTATGAATATATTAGGTTGGTTCCTATATAGGTATTAATGATTTTGTGATCAACTAAGGAGATTGGTGTCTTCATTAGGTTGATTCCTACACAAGTGTTGTTGAGTTGGTGCTTAGTTGAGGAGATTGGTGTCTCCTGTAGTGTCCCCAAGGCCGAGCCCCGATGTAAACCATGCTCTGAAAGAGATTGTAAATATGTGTTATAGGCTGGTGAGCCAAGTTTTGTATAAGTCGGTAGACTTATGT
>SNQJ01S0053310.1:27345-45372 GCA_010110895.2 Picea sitchensis
TGGGATTCCACCATTTGATGGAAGCAATTTTGAATACTGGAGTAATAGAATGGAAACTTACTTGAAATCTCTTGGGGAAGATGTTTGGTTCTCAGTTGCTTCAGGATACAATGGTTTGAAGAAACCAAAGACTGCAGCCTATAAGGAAGCAAAAAGGAACAACAAATTGACAATAGATACCATCCTGGATGGATTGACATATTTAGTGAAATCCAAGGTGGGATCATGTGCATCATCAAAATAGCTTTGGGACAAGATACAAGACCTTTACGCAAGGGAAGAAGCAGAAGAAGAAGAAGAAGAAGAAGAAGAAGAAGAAGGAGAAGTTGAAGCAAATTTCAACATCTCACATTTCAAAGAAGCAAATAGAGGTCAGTTCTTTTGATTTAATTGTGAAGGAGTAGGACATGTTGAATTTGAATGTCCTCATACAAGGATTGAAAGAGATGGCACTGAAGAAGAAAAGTCCAATGAAGAAGAAGAAAATCATGAAGCAAAAATTATTCAACGAGAAGATGAGAATCTTAAAAAATTGAAGCATGTTGAGATTGAAAATAGCAAGATCAAAGACATGCATAAAAAACTAAGAAGTGAATTGGGTAGTTGTGAAAAGACAGTTGTAAGCTTGAATAAACAATTAGAATACTTTGAGAAACTAAGAGAATAAAACATTTCCTTGAAAACTCTACTCGAAGAAGATAGAAGAATAGGAGAAGTAAGGAATGTCCAAATGATGAAGAAAGAAGAAGATTGTGAGAAACTTGAACAATAAGTTGTCTCATTGAGGAAGAGCTTAAGAAACTCTCAAGTGCCAAATTACTTAACACATATTGGATGCATGGGTGAAACTTCATACAAAGAATATGAAAATACCAACAAGAAGGTTGAAGAAAGAGCTACACAGACAGTTGATGAGAAGTGGACCAGTATACCAGAAAGAAGGAATGATTACAAAAGAGATGAATATCCAAGAAGACCTCCTACCTTCAGGAATCAAATAATCTTCAATCAGTATGAAGGAAACTACAGAAGAGTAGATCATGAACCCATATGGACTACATCATAAGGAAGGCCACTTACTCCAAGGTATCAAAATTTCTTTCTTGGTCATTGTTATACTTGCAAACATTTTGGACATAATGCAATTAATTGCAGGATCAATGAAAGGAAAAAATACGCAAGAAACATGAATGGTGTAAATAGAAGATATGGAAATAATCGTGGATTTTTCAACATAATTTATAATTCATTTTCCCCATTGATGGACAAAAATATTGTGTTCTACAAATGTAATTATCTTGGTCACAAAGAATAAGATTGCAGATATATGAATGAAGATGTCCCTATGCCAACCACAGTATGAAGAAGGAAAAAGATTCCAAACAATGAATATTGTTGAATAGCATTAACCGCTGAAGAATGTAAATAAGAAGATGAATGGTACATAGATAGTGGATGTTATTCACACATGAACGAGGATCAAGACAAATTCATTAGCTTGAAGAGAAAGGGTGGAAATGTTGCATTTGGAGATGACTCATCTGCCAAAATACTTGGAGAAGGTGTAGTAGAGCTTGGAAGAAAAAATGTAAATGCAAAGAATGTCCTATTGGTTGAAGACTTGAAGCATAATATACTCATTGTTAATAAAATGTGTGATCAAGGATACACTCTTACGTTTGACTCCCGAAAATGTAAAATCAGAGAAAATAATACAGGAAGATTGGTTGCAACTGCAACAATAAGACCGAACAACATATACATCCTAGACATGAAGAAGAGAGAGAATACAGAAGCCACACAAAAGGATTCCAAGGAAGAAAAAGTCCCAAAGACCAAAAATAAGGATGAATTATTATTGAGTGCCACATGTTTAGGGGGAGCAACCCCAAAGAAGAAGGTCACCTCATGCCATTGAACTCAGGGGGAGAATCCCTACCCTTTTCCATTGATGTCAAAGGGGTAGAGAAATTGGGATAATGTTGATAGGGGGAGCATGAGTGTTGCCATCAATGACAAAGGGGGAGATTGTTGGAATATTGGTTGTTGTCATTGATGTCAACCCTAGTCATTGGTTTTGGACTGCAAGATTGATGAAGGTATTTGGACATGAAGGACAATGCACATGCATATACAACACCCATGGATGTATAGTATACATCATGTTGTTTCCGGTGGTATGTGTCACATCACGTGGATCCTCATGGTTGAGGAGAAAATAATTTTTGAAGATGACAAAGTGAATTGAAGAAGGAAGTACATGTAGGCCCTGAAGATAATTAAAGAAATGAATTACAAAATAATAAAGTGTCAGGTTGTCCCTAATGTTAAAATGAAGTGAAATAAATGGTATAAATAAATATCATTATACATTCATTTGATACACAAATCTAATTTGAGAGGAAATCAGAAGTAAAGAAGGTCGTATTTCAAGGGAGGATGGAGTCTTTTGGTGATGTGTTCTAAGGTATGTTATTTACAGGTCATCTTACCATTTTCGCTATAAATTTTTTTATAGAATGATTCAGACGGTGAAATTTCTATGTTATTTAGAAGACATATCAAAGTATCTATGGTAAAAGTTTAAGCTCTTGATTCACTATAATTATGGAGATACACTTTGTGGAAGATAGGGTTTTTGACCAGTCCTGAAGCTAGTCAATAAACATGTGTTCCAGGTAAAACAATCATAATTTATTCATAGAGAATCCAAATGACGTGGGACCAATTTAATTGGAAATAGTATGAACTTTAGTTTCTTGTGTGGGAGTTTCAAAATATGATGTTAAATATTGAGTGTGGAGCATTCTGTACAAGTTCACTCTTTTGAATAAACCAGAATTGAATAAAGTTTACCATTATTTCTATAACTTCTTTTTTGGGGGAGGATTCAAGGAGTGAAACTTGGAGGATTTTCAGAGAATACATTGAGTAATATTATTTACAGGATCAGAGTATTCCAATAATTGAATAATTACAGAAGTTGAAGAAGTCTCAGGAAGCATTATCAGGATCTATGTGATGGTTGGTTGATGGTGATGATTTAATGTAAAGTTTTATTATCTCTCATATATTCTTAGGTGGAAGAAAGGGGCAAGGATGGAGAGGTCAACTATCTCTTGATATTGGAGGATTGTACCTTCCCCTTGGAGGTTTATCCCTCCCTTTATATTTGGAAGTTGTAGCTACCTTTGGAAGTCATTACTTCCCTTGAACAATAACTATTGATTATTTCTCATATATTGTGCATGGTGTATTGTGGTGTATTGGTGTAACTATAATTATACTATTGTTCATTTCTCATTGGATATAATTGAATGGTTTAAGTATAAGTTGATTTCTTTTTTAAATTGTACCTGATATTGATTCACCCCCCTCTTAGTATCAACAATAAGAGTCGTTCCACCAAGAAGACCTTTCACTCCCTGGTACCAATATCTCTTTCTTTGCTATTGTTTTTCTTGCGATAATTCTATTCATAGAGTAATATATTGTAAATATTATGAAAGAAGTGATCATGTGAGAGAAAGAAATAGAGGTTCTTATAAAACCTCAAAGAATAATTATGTGAGCAACAAAACCATAAGTTATCATGGGTTTGTTGATAGAAACTACAATTCATTTTCTCCCCTACTTGATTACAATGTTGAATGTTATAAACACAATAAATATGGGAACATAACACGTTACTATAGAATCAACATAATAAAGTCTCCTAAACAAAACATGGAAGAAGGTGCTCTTACCAAGCATAGAGAAGAATAGATAAAGGTGTGGAAAAGGAAGAAAGAAGAACCAAAAAAGGAAGAATATGGACTTGCAATGCATTCTCAAGACAAAGGAAGTTAATGATACATTAATAGTGGATGTTCAAAACACATGACAGGGGATCATAACAAATTTCTCATCCTAAAGGAAGGAAGAGGAGGCAGTGTTACCTTTTGGAATAATGCTTCTGGAAGGATACTTGGAAAAGGTATCATTAGTATTGATAATGAAAAGACTAAAATACATAATCTATTATATGTTGAAGGGTTAAAAAACAATATTATAAGTGTCAGTCTAATGTGTGATCAAGGTCACAACCTCACATTTCATTCTAAAGGATGTGAGATAAGGAAAGCAGGTTCAGGAAGATTAGTGGCAAATGCAAAGAGAACCCCGAGCAATGTATACATTCTCGATGAATTTAAAGGAGAAAAATATTGTATGGGAGTGATATCTCTCTCATCTTTTTAGTAAAGGGAAGCAAAAGCTTGGGGGGAGAGGCCCTTTTCCATGGATGTCAAAGGAGGAGAAATTGCAAACAGAGGAAGAGTTGCAGACACAAAAAAAGTTGCAGATAAGGGGAGTATTACATAATTGACTAAAGGTTCCATCAATGAAAAAGGGAAATATTTTTGGAAATATTTTTTTCATTGATTTCAAAGACAGGGGGAGACTACATATGTCCAAGATAAATATTGCAAGATGGAGGTTATTGGAAATATTGTTTTCATATTTTTGATACTCAGTTTGGATACCCTATCTTTGCAGGAATTTTACTCTAAATACCTAGCTCAAATGAGAGCATAGGTTATATGGTTTGAAAGATTATTTTGATACCTTTCCAATGGTATGTGGAACTCCCTCTAAATCCTTAGGAATGAGGAAATATGAATTTTTTTGTCAGACAACCCAACCAATGTTTGCAGGTTGGCCCTAAAAGTGAGCATAAAAACATTATAAATATAGGATAAATGTGTGCATTTGAAGAGAATCCAAGAAAAAATATCAATTATGAGGTGCATAGAGGAGATATGAGGTGAAAAAGAGAATCTTGAGAGTATGGTTGGGGTCTAAAGGTGTGCAAGAGGAGTTTTATTGAAGTTTTAAAGGTGCACCATGAAGGCGTAAGGTCTATGATGTTGCAAAGTGCGATGTTTTGAGGTTTTGATGTTGTAGTTGAGGATTATATTATGGGAATGATGTTGTGATGTTCTCTAGGGCATGGAAGTTAAATCTGACCAGGGTTTGAATCTATGTCTAGGGTATGAAACAAAGAGAGATGATAGAGAATGAAATTTAAGGGTATGGTGATGCTAAGAAATACATGAAGTATAAATCATGTAGGTAAAGTTAGAAGTAATATGTGTATTTATATCTTAGATTGGCACCTAATCCAAATTTTAGGGGGTATGTGGTCTAAATTTAGATGAAAAAGTCATAAAGCTATAACGAGTTGATTAATAGACTAAATACAATAAACACAGAGATATGAAGAACAACACAGATATCCAGTGAAAAATATATTCTATTGAATAAATGAAGTAGGCTGAAAATGTAAAACTACAGAACTGAAACACTTGCTCAAATGGTGGTAGCTATCTCTGAGAAGAAACATGGCTACTATGCACATCCGTCTGAGCAGAAATGATGACAATGAGGCTCCAGAGGACTTTTTAACATTACTCATGAATGTAAAAACCCTATACATCCAAAAACCTAACCATAGGAGATGAAACGCCAAAAGTTATGTGGGCCCCTATGGGTAAGTTTGTACATCAACTTCCCGGGGTTGTAACTTTTGCATACAACCTCCGTTTTAGGCGCGTAATAGCCCGTTGGAAAGGTATTTTCGAGAACTATGCATTACATCATCAAACTTTAACTCCATTTATAGTTTTATTGTGGAGAGACAAAAAAATATTGTTTAGGGCCCAAAAATGGCCCTGGAAGTACAGAAATATGTGTCGACATGAAATCTAACAAAATAAGCATGTTGGAATAGGTGGGAGGCCACCATTATCCACCTGGAAGATGTGTAGGGATTTAGACAACCTTGGAAGTGTAGAACCCAAAATTACAAAGAAGTGCAGAAGAACGTGTTGAATTGAAAACTATCAAGAGGAGTTATTTGGAATAGGTGGGTGGCCACCAATATCCACCTGGATCAGACATACCCCGTTAGGAAGTAATGGTCTCCATTGTGTTGATTTCCCCCATCAGGTGAGGAAAATTGTGTTGAATTTTTCCCCAGGTGAGCCACTTTCCTTGGTGGAGGAGCTTCCCTGCTTTGACAACCCGATAAACATGGATCCTCTGCTAGCGAGTGCCCTTGACTTGTGTGTCCACTATCAGATCAGTGGATGATTGTTCCATGCAATAAGGGTTGAGATATATTGCTGTCAGCTATTCTGCAATCTTTGGGGTGTCCAATAATGGTGGAAAATATGGCTGAAGGAGGTCCACATTGAACACTGGGTCCAATCCAAGGAAGAGTGGAGTGTTCAGCTCAAAATAATTGCTACCCACAACCTTGGTGATAGTGTAAGGCCCATAGTGAAGTGGGTGGACCTTCTGATGGAGCCCTGTAAGACGCTCTTTCTGCAAATGTAACCATACCTTGTCTCCAACTTGAAACTAGTGCAGTACCATGTGGTGATCATGGTGTTGCGTGTACTTAGCATTGGATTTTTGTAATATCTCATGGACCTATTGGCGAATGTGTTGAATCTTATCAATGAATCTAGTGGCTTTGTCAATCTCAGAATGAACATGGGAAGAGTTTGTCTATGTGGTTGCAAGAGGTAGTGCAACATCAATGGGACTTAAGGGTTGGAATCCCATCCCCACTTGAAATGGGCTATGGTTAGTGGAACTATGGAGAGCTCTATTGTAACTATGATGAACATAGGGGAGACTCTCATCCCATGTAAGCATATTCTTAGAGTTATACATGCGTAGGATGTGCACAATCATCTGATTGGAAATCTTTGTTTGGCCATCTATTTGGGGGTGGAAAGCAGTGGATTTAGTGAGATTGGTGTCAAACAGTGACCAGATATTCGACCAAAATGTGTTGAGGAACCTGTTGTTTTGATCATAGATGATGGTCAATGGTATCCCAAAATAGACCCACACTCGTTCGAAGAATATCTTGGTAGTATATGCCACTGTGATGTTCTTCTTGCGGGCTATGAGGATGGCCATATTTGAAAATCGATAAACGACAAAAAATACACAATCATTGCCTTTCTTGGTGGATGAAAGGCTAGAAATGTAATCCATTGAGATGGATTCCCAAGGCTTCTCGGGGGTAGGAATAGGGGTTTATAATCCTTTCTTCTTCATGGATTTATTGGAATTGGCACAAGCAGTGCAAGATATGATATACTTGTTGACGTCCTGTCAAATTTTTGGCCAATAAAAATGTTTATGTAGAACAACCATAGTTTTCTCCATGCCAAAATGTCGTGACATCCAACTGTAGTGAAATTCCCAAATCAGATTTGCATGCTCGCTTGCAGGAACACAAAGATGGCCTAGATGGCATATTAGTAAATCCTGAATGTGAAAATCAATGACATTCACGCATGTACCCAAGAGTTGATAGGTGGTGGCGAAGTCCTAATATTGCTAATAAATTTGGGGCCACTATGATGCCTCATGTCCACAGGAATGGAGCAGAGTGGTGAGTACAGCCATGGGAGGTCGACTGAGGCAGTCAATGACACAATTTTTTCTCCTTGTGTTATACTTGATGTTGATATGGAACTGTTGTAGGTAGGTGGACCACCTCTAATGATGGTCGTTCTGCAACTTCCCCTATGTCTGTATGAACTGTATAGGCTTGTGATCAGTGTGGATGATCATCTCCTTTTCTAGAATGTAATGTTTCCATTGACGACATGGTTGTACAATGGAATACATTTACTTGTCATAGGTGGGCTATTTTTGGACAGTATTTGAGATTTTCTCACTATGGTATGCCACTGGATGACCGTGTTGAGTGAGAACTACGCCTACAACATAGTCAAATGCATCAACCTCAATATTGAATGATTTCTCTAGATTCGACAAGGATAGTAATGGAGCTGAGCAAAAGTGATGCTTTAGATCATCAAATTCTTGTTTTTTTTCCTTCCCCCACACAAAAATTTCCCTGCCACCACCCTTGGTTACTTGGCTGAGGGCCGATCCAATATGGGACAATCCCAGCACGAACTGTCGGTAGAAGTTTTCCAAGGCCAAGAAGCTATAAAGCTCAGTTAGTGTGGTCATGGCTGGCTAGTCGTGGATGACTTGGATATTACATGGATCAACATGTACCCCATGCTCATCAACAATGTAGCCCAAGTATTGGACCCTGTTCATGCCAAAGGAGAATTTTTCCAATTTTCCATATAGCTTGTGCAGTCGAAAAGTGCTCAAAATATTATGAATATGCCACATGTGCTCCTCCCAAGTTCTGTTGAAGATGAGGATGCCATCCAAATATACCACTATAAAAGAGTTGGTGAAGGGTCTCAATACATCATCCATCAACCTCATGAAAGTGGGTGGTTCATTTTCTAATCCAAAGGGCATGACCAACCATTCGAAGAGACCTTCTTTAGATTTGAAAGTTGTATTCCATACACCAGCTGGTTCACTGGGAACATGGTGGTAGACATAATTTAGGTCAATCTTACTGAAGAACTTTTCCCCCTTGAGTTGGTCAAGAAGGTCATCAATCCTAGGAATTGGGTATTGGTTCCTGACTGTGATTTTGTTTAAGCCTCTGTAATCAATGCAGAGTCACCAGATCCCATCCTTCTTCTGCACCAATACAATTGGGCTTCCACAAGGGGAGGAGTTGGGTTTGATGTGCCCCTTTTGAATAATCTCTTGCATCTGACACTTGATTTCATCATTTTCCATCAACGAGTGATGATAGATTGGTCCATTAGGAAGAGGTGCACCAGGAGTTAGATCAATTGGATGCTTGACTTGGCAGTGCATCGATACCCTGGTGGGTGAGGAGAAGATTTGATGCAGGAGCATTGTCAACAAGCACACATGGAGATACAACTCAATGCCCTAGCGTGCCTTTGAATCATTTCAGAATCTTAAATGCTGGCGTTTTTCTACAAACATTTTTCTTTACTGATTGAAAACTGAAGAAGATCAAAATGCTTGGGATCGAATGATCTGGGAGTTTCACTCATAGAATTTAATGTAACGAAACTTAATTAGTTGTAAGTTTTTTCTTCGAGAAGATAGATAGTTGGGGGGGAACCCTAGGAACCATCTTGTATAAGTAGAGGTATTGTATGCCCGAATGAGGCTACTCGAGGAGTATTGCTACTGAATAGGAGGTAGCTGCAAGTTAGTTATAAATCCTTAGAGGAGGAAATAGGAGATAGAATAGTTCTTTGATGGAGCTTGAGAGAGTTGAGACTATGTGGCAGTCGAGCCTGCACATATTGTAATCGGATTTTAATATTAATGAAAATACAACAGTTTTTCCTGCATATGATTGTTTATGTGTTTATGTGTTTCATGAATGTATGTTGTAGGTGTATGATAGATTTCATTTGTAGTAGGAAGATCAATTTCTCTATCTTTGTTGAGTCTGAAATATCATTTTGGATTCTTTAGGATGTGCAAGGAATGCACAATAGAACATTGGAGTTTCAGTAGCTAGCACAAGGAGTGTGCATATGAATTTTGTTGAGTCAGAAAAGAATGTGCCAGGAGGGTGCACTAGAACGGTAACAACTCAAGGGAAACCTCAAGGTTGTTGAATACCTTAGAGGAGAAACTGTGCAGAGAAAGAATAGAGAGATAGAGTCACTAAGAACTCTGTAGAGCTCTACCAAGTGGGCATCGAGTAGGTGCAAGTGTGCACAAAGATAACTCTCTGTCGACTTCAAAGAGAAGAGTATCAGAGGAAGGTACTCATAGAGTTGTTGAACACTCTATAAAGATTTGCAAGTCTGCATTGAGAAAAATTTGTCGAGAAGGATTTAAAGGGACTGAAACCTTAGAACTTGAGTAAGAAAAATATTAAGAGAGACAACGCAAGGAGTGCACATAGAAGTGGATTTACTTCAAATTCACAAGCTGAGGATGAGTAGTGGAAGTTTTCATGCAGAGCGCAAGTGTGCACCAGAGTCAAGGTCAAATTTCATTGTCAAAGATCAGGAGGAAAAGTGAAGACGAGACCCAAGATAGTCGGGTTTGCAGGAGAAGGTTCAAAGGTCACACCCGTTGAACACTTACAACATTTCCCAAGTCCAGGAGAACAAAGAAGCTCAGGAGGAGGAGAGACAACAACTTTCAGATCGACTACAGGAAGAGATCTGGACCGTCTGATCATGGTCCAAGATGAAGTAGGAATGCGTGAGGAGGAGAATATATCCAAACGATTGGATTTGAGCACGAGGGATCGACATCCATCGGATCCAGGTAAAGTGCACGAGCCTTGATTCCTTTGTGTGCATAGGATAGTAGACTTCCCGAAGTCCCGAAGTGAAGAGGGACCGTCCATCGTCAATGTTGACAGGTGGCGTAAGATCCAGAACTCTGGAGCAAGATCACTTCATAGGTTTTGTAGTCAAGGAGAAGGATAAATCATTGAATAGCTGAATATTCGAAGTATATCCTATTCATCAATCGCCATAGGGGTACATGTCAACAGATCTAAGACTCCGAGGAAATTCACTTTGGAGGATTTTAAGTGTGGAGTGTGACAAACTCCCGAAGTCCCAAAGGATGAAGTAGATCACAACCGTCCATTGTGAAGGACACGTGGTGATAGATCAGGAAGTTTAGAGGCCTAGAACTCCTAAAGGAAGTCGACGGGAGAAAATAATATCTCGACCTTCGGATCTAGAGGGACATGTGGTAGAAATACGTCAACTTCGGGTGACAACACTCTAGGAGAAATGAGTGTGCAGGAGTCTAAAACTCCCAAAGTCTGAAGGGTCATAGTGGATCATGGCCGTTAGATCAAGGGGGAGACATGCATCAAAATATTGTATACTTCTGGTGGAATAAATTCAGGAGGAGGAAAATGTTGAGAGTTTGAAACTCCCGAAGCACAGAGAGTCGAAGTCACTCATAGTCATTGATCATGAAGGACGACATGCGTTGGTAGATAGTGAACTACGAGTGAAAGTGCTCCGAGAGAAATCGAGCATGAAGTTGAGACTTCCGAAGGCCAAAGTCCCAAAGTGGACCAGAGTCGTTGATTTGAGGAGGACACATGGTAGAAGATCTGTCATTTCAGAGAAAACTCACTCCGGGAGAAAAAGGAGTGTGTTGAATAAGAACTCTTGAAGGCCGGAGAGCCAGAGTTCATCTAAGTCATCCTTTTGCTAAGGACAGGGGTCAACAAATCTTCCAGTTCAGAAGATATCCATTTCAGAGGAAGCAAGGGTGGAGAGTTTGAAACTCCTGAAGCCCAAATTACCAAAGAAAATCACGACCGTTGATATGAATGGGACATGCGTCGATAGATCATGGAAATATGGGAGAGAATTCTCCATAAAGGAGGAAGGAAAGGAGGTAGATCTTAGCTGTCGGTCAAGAAGGACCACGTGAGATCATAAGATCAATGGTCACTCTTAATTGCGAGGATAGAAAGTGATCGCACTTTAAAAATACTAGAGCAATTCGCAATCGAAACCATGGTATTTCCAAAGGGATACGTGGCAACTGATAGTGAATTGCGGGGATAAAATTGGTGTGGTCTCAAATCACTCTTGGCCACCCTGCAATCACGTGCTTATGTGAGGGCACAACCTGAGGTCATATGTGAAGGAAATGACCTAGCAAGGGGAGCTAGTGTTTGTTATTTAAATTCTTCGAAGAGGCCAGGAAAGAGCCCGAGGGTTTGACAAAACCTACACTTTGAAGGAAAGAGGACCTGTGTAGATTGATTGGGGTCTAATAAAGGCCCTAAGAGTCGATCTGACTCCTTTATTTGAATGATCCTAGATCGGGAGTTTGAGCAGCCCCGAGGAGAGAAGGGGGGTCCGCATCAAGTGGTATCAGAGCCTAGTTTTGCTTGAACACCGCAAGAAGAAAAGTAAATAAAAAATTGACAAGGATATCAGTGAGATAAGAGAAGAGATGGAGAGGCTAGAATTGAATATGCAACAGGAAGAAAATACACACTAGACATTTGAATGGCCTTTGAAAAGGAAAGAAAAGTAGCTTGTACAGAAGTTGTTGGCCATAAAGCAACAACAGGTAATAGGGAGGTGGTTGAAGCATGGTCAAATCCTCAAGGACACAGGGAAAGTTATTCACATATGTGAACTAGAGATTGGGAGGAACCTCAGTGATGAGGAGGAGGTGAGATCAGTTAAGGGTCTCATAAATTGCCAGGAGGGAAGAGATGAGTTTTCAAATTTCCAGGTGGGCAATGAGATGAGATCAGTTGATCTCATAGACTGCCAGGAGGGTAGAAGAGAAATCCCATATTTCCAGGTGGGGAAGGAAGAAGAGAGGAGACTATCTGAAATTATGATGAAATCAGCTGAGAGTTCATATTAGTAAGGAGATATGGTGGAGCACAATCATAAATGCATTCTGATCACTGGGGGAATTCAAATATTCCTACCAAATAGTCCAACAGAGGCTAGTACAAGTGTTTCACATGAGGAGGTGGTGCAACAAGAATCCAAGAAAGAGGCCATGGAACCAAATGATTTTAAATTTAAATATGTTTGTGATGCAGGTGCAACAAGGGAAAGACAACCATCAAAGAATGTCAAAGAGGAGGATAAGGAACATACACTGATGTCTTCCCCAATAGAAAAATATGAGAATTCAGATGAATTGCTCACTCAATGGAATAAAGAGTTGAAGATGTTGGAGGGTTGGTTGAACAATCCAGAACCAGAAAAGGACTGCTAGGATGTAGTCATGCAAAGGGAGAAAGTCATGCATATTGCAGGAGAAGAGCATTCAACAAAATTGCTCAAAAATTTCAGCTCGGGAGATGAAAAGGAGATGATTGCAGCACTAGAGCCTTCAGGAGAAGAGGAAGCGGACATCATATATTTTGTTGAGTTGTATGAGGAATTGGAAGCCCAGGAGAGAAGGATAAATATGCAGAGTAGGCATATCCAACAGATCGAGTTGGAAACAGGTGGAGGAGCATACTAGCCTGAGGAGAAAATGGACAACTCCAAGAGAAGGTAGATCTCAACAAAATAGCAGAGGGAGCCATGAGAAAGATCTCATGATTTCCCTAGCAGAGGAGTATGATGCAGGAGCACCATCAACAAGCACACGTGGAGAGACAACTCAACGCCTAACATGCCTTTAAATCATTTCATAATCTTAAACATTGGTGTTTTCCTGCAAATATTTTTCTTTACTGATTGAAAGCCAAAGAAGATCAAAACACTTGGGAGCAAATTATCTGGGAGTTTCACTCCTAGACTTTAATGTAACGGAACTTAAGTATATGTAAGTTTTTTCTTCGAGAAGATAGATAGTCGAGGGGGAACCCTAGGAACCCTCTTGTATAAGTAGAGGTATTGTATGCCCTAATGAGGCTACTGGAGGAGTATTGTTACTAAATAGGAGGTGGCTACAAGTTAGTTAGAAATCCTCAGAGGAGGAAATAAGAGATAGAATAGTTCTTTGAGGGAGATTGAGAGAGACGATACTCCGTGGCAGTCCAGACTGCACATATTGTAATCATATTTTCATATTAATGAAAAGACAACAGTTTTTCCTGCATATGATTGTTTATGTGTTTCATGAATGTATTTTGTAGGTGTGTGATAGATTTCATCTGTAGTAGGAAGATATATTTCTCTATATTTGTTGATTCTGAAATATCATTCTGGATTCTTTAGGTTGTGCAAGGAGTGCACAACAGAACATTGGAGGTTTTGTAGCCAACATAAGGAGTGCAAATCTGAACTTTGTTGAGTCAGAAAAGATTGTGCCAGGAGGGCGCACCAGAACAGTAATAACTCAGGGGAAACCTCAAGGTTGTTGAATACCTTAGAGGAGAAACTATGCAGAGAAATCACAGAGAGACAAAGTCACTGATAAATCTATAGAGCTCTACCAAGTGGGCATCGAGCAGGTTCAAGAGTGCACAAAGAGAACTCTCTGTTGATTTCAAAGAGAAGAGTATCAGAGGAAGGTACTCACAGAGTTGTTGAAAACTCTATAAACCTCTGCAAGTGTGCATTGAGCAAAATTTGTCGAGAAGGCACAAGAATCCCTTTGAGGAGTAAATGGACCAAAAACTTAGAACTTGAGTAAGAAAAATCTCAAGAGAGACAGCGCAAGGAGTGCACACAAAAGTGGATTTACTTCAAGTTCACAGGTTGAGGAGGAGTAGTGCAAGTTTGCACGTAGAGCGCAAGTGTGCACCAGAGCCAAGGTCAAATTTCATTATCAAAGCTCAGGAGGAAAAGTGAAGACGAGACCCAAGATAGTCAGGTTCATAGGAGAAGGTTCAAAGGTCACAACCGTTGAACACTTACAAAATTTCCCAAGTCTAGGAGAACAAAGAAAATTAGGAGGAGGAGTGACAACAATCGTCAGATTGGCTACAAGAAGAGATCTGGACCGATAGATTAGGGTCTAGGACAAAGGAGGAATGTACGAGGAGGAGAGCAGATCCCAACCATTGGATCTGAGTGAAATGGATCGACATCCGTTGGATCCAGGTAAAATGCATGAGCCTTAAGTCCTTTGTGTGCACAGAAGAGCAGACTTGTCGAAGTCCCGAAGTGCTGAAGTGAACAGGGATCATCCATCGTCAAGGTTGACAGGTAGCATAAGATCCAAAACTCTAGATAAAGAGCACTTCAGAGGTTTTGTAGTCAAGGAGTAGGCTAAATCACTGAATATATGAAGATTCGAAGTAAATCCTAGTCGTCGGTCACCAGGGGGTACGTGTCAATAGATTTGAGACTCCGGGGAAAGTCACTTCGGAGGATTTCAAGTGTGGAGTGTGACAAACTCCCAAAGTCCCGAAGGCCGAAGTAAATTGCAATCGTCCATTGTGAAAGCTACGTGGTGAGAGATCAAAAAGTTTGGAGGCCTAACACTTTGAGAGGAAGTTGATAGGAGAAGAGGAGATTTGGACAGTTGGATCTAGAGGGACGTGTGGTGGAAATTTGTCAAGTTTGGGTGAAAGCACTCTGGGAGCAACAAGTGTGCAAGAGTCTGAAACTCCTGAAGCTAGAAGGGCCGTAGTGAATCGTGGCCATCAGATCAAGGGGAGACATGCGTCAAGAGATCGTATACTTCAGGTGGAAGAACTTTGGGAGGAGGCAAGTGCTGAGAGTTTGAAACTCTTGAAGCCCGAAGAGCCGAAGTTACTCATAGTCGTTGATCGTGAAGGAGGACACATGTTGGTAGACAGTGAAGTCTAGGTGAAAGCGCTCTGAGAGAAAGTGAGTGTGAGGTTGAGACTTCCGAAGGCTGAAGTCCCAAAGTGGACCAGAGCTATTGATTTGAGGAGGACACATGGTAGAAGATCCGTCATTTTGGAAAAAATCACTCGAAGAGAAAAAGGAGTGTGTTGAACAAGAACTCCCGAAGGTTGGAGAGCCAGATTTCATATGAGCTGTCCATTTGCTGAGGAAAGGTGTCAACAGATCTTCTATTTCGGAACATAGTCATTTCAGAGGAAGAAAGGGTGGAGAGTTTTAAACTCTTGAAGCCCGAATTACCGAAGAAAATGACAACTACTGATTTGAATGGGACACGCATCGATAGATCGTGGAAATCTGGGAGAGCGTGCTCCAGAAAGGAGGAAGGAAAGGAGGCATATCTCAACCATCAGTCAAAAAGGACCACCTGAGATCACAAGATCGACGGTCACACTTAATTGCGGGGCCAGAAAGTGATTGAAATTTAAAAATCGTAGAGCAGTTCGTAATACGTGGAAACTGGAATACGTGGAAACTGAGAGGAATACGTGGAAACTGAAAGGAATACGTGGAAACTGGTACTGAATTGTGGGGAGAAAAGTGGTGTGGTGTCAAACCACTCTTGGCCACCCTGAAATCACGTGCTTATGTTAGGGAACAACCTGAGGTGATATGTGAAGGAAATGACCTAGCAAGGGGATATAGTGTCTGTTATTTAAATTCTTCGAAGAGGCCAGGAAAGAGCCCACGAGTTTGACAAAACCTACACTTTGAAGGAAAGAGGACCTGTGTAGATTGATTGGGGTCTAATAAAGGCTTGAAGAGTCAATCTGAATCCTTGATTTGAACTATCCTAGACTGGAAGGTCGAGCATCCCCAAGGAGAGAAGGGGGGTCTGCATCAAGATGTCTATGTACTCTTCGATGATCCCGTCCACTTACTTATTTTGCAAAGGGAGGCTATGTGTAGAGGCCATAGATGTGGTGGAGACCTTCTGCTTACTGTAAGTGTTATCGCTCCAGGAAACTCTCCTAGGCTGTAAGTCGGAGATGCCTGGTAACTAACTCTTTTTGAAGCAATTTTCTAAATAGTTGAAATGGTTGGTGGATCAAGGTGAATGATTAGAGGCTGGACCATGGTTCGAGACTGTCTAGAGATACAAAATTTCACAAGGCTTTCTAGCACCGTGATCAGATCAAGTTTGATTAAATGGGGGAAAGAATACAGCTATTGAACCAGATTATGTTTCGTACCAACAAACACAATGGGTCTAACAACCGAGAAATAGCTTATGATAATCAATTGAAACAATTAAATCAATGAGATGACAGTCATTGCAAATTGAAATAGCTTCAACAAAGGGACATCCACTCATAAGCTATAAAAGACGAGAAAGGAAAATCTGACACAGAACTGAAAGAAGCTTATAATTTTCTGTATAATAAGAATAAGTCTGTGTTACAGTAACAACATGATATCATTCAAAATCGAACCCTTGTTTTTTCTCAAAATAGGCATTTTATAGCCTTTACATACTGTTGAACAGATCCTAAAAACATGGATCTGTTATTAAATGAAAATAGTCCTATTTTACTTAAACAACTATGAAAATAAAGTTTTCGATAACAGAACTGAGTATTCGAATTGTCTTCAGCATGTAAAAAATCATCATTTTCTTTCTCCAGCTTCCAGCATCTGCGATGTAGTGAGGCAGCGTGACACCTGTGCGTGACTGTTCTATTTCCCCAATATTTATGGCTGAGTTTTAGGATATGGTGTTGAAAGCGTATCCAAAATTCCTCGAATATCTGAGTTTGAACCTTTTTGCATGCAATTTAATGATGCATTGATACGCTGGCATGTATTCAAAACAAGTTGGAAACAAACTGTTGCGATTTCATCCTCAAAACCTGGTTGCAGAGCTTTCAACATCGCAACCGTTTGAAACTTTCATGGGTTAGCTGTTGAAAGCTATCACTTTCAACAGCTAACGGGTAACGAAATAGTAGCCTGGCGCTGTTGAAAGTCCCGATATGCACAAAAAGGAGCTTTTGCCTTCAAAATTTATTTCAAACTGAAATCAATTAACATCTGACTTTTCACCTTGCATATTTACTGCCACCTGAGCAAGAACTTGCAGGTCTGGATGAGACCTTTGTTTTAGCTTTTGTTTCAATCCCCTGATTCGCTTTTTGAGGTGTCGGGCAAGAAATCTTAGTCTGCTGCAGTTGTTGATGAGCTTTTCCTTCTTCCTTTTCTCTTTAACGCTCTCCTTGGCCAACCTTTCGAATGCTGCATTCGTTTTGGCAAAGTTGTCAGACAACCTTTTATATCTATCTTTAATTACCCGCTCCAGAACTTCCTGTTGAGCGATTACTTCCTTGAGGTGTTTGATTCTCTGGGCTTTATTTGGTCTAGGTTTCTTTGACGATTCTCCTTGCTCTGTTTGACTTAATGTTTCATAGTTTTGAGCACCTTATGCAGATTGTTCAGAACTCTTGATGGCGGGGCACTGATCTTTCTCTTCAGATTCTGAATCTGAGTAAGGTAAATTGAGGATGTTCTTCCCTGTACTCTGTTGTGTAGGATGGCCTGAGTCCTGCTGTATAGTCGGCTCTGTAGTCTACTCGAAATTCAATTTCCTTTTCAAACTGTGAGGTTTCACCCCTGATACCTTGTCCTCTGAAGGTGCTGGTATGACCCTTCTTCTTCTTACGCTGCTCTGAGGAGAGGCTTTCTTCTTTGATCCTGCCATCTGTTCAATTGCAGTTTGATTTTGAGTCTTGAAACCTTCCCAGAATAGGAAGTGTTCCCAACTTCTCCCCTGTTGCTTTAATTCTTGTAGAATGATGAGTTTTATGAGTCC
>SNQJ01S0053310.1:45382-81007 GCA_010110895.2 Picea sitchensis
GTTTTGAACCATTTTTGACCAGTCATAGGTAACCCTGTAGCTTCTGCAATAAACTTCTCGTCCACCTTGATTTCCACAGAACCCACCCGAGCTCTGTTGCCATCGAATGACATTGCGAAGGCCTCAGCTGTGGCTTGATGACATCCACTTTGCAACCTGTTCACGAATTCCATGCAACCTGCGTTTGAAAAATATCTTTGAACCTCGGGATGTGATTCCAGAAAAGATAGATTGCTGAGTTCTCGTTTTAACAAGAGGCCACCGCATTTTTTTACCATTTTGCAGCTCTGTCACTCGGCCACTGTGATTTCTGTAACCTCTTTGGTCGAACCCTTGTTCTGTGCTGCTGAAAGCAGTCTCGGCTTCGACTCCGTGCTGGGTGCATGCAAACTTTGAGTGTAATGTGGAAACAATCCTGTGATATGCCGATTCTATCTGATTTGATGGTGTCGGGCCTTCTGATCCTCTTCTGTACCTGCATCGCCGAATGCAAATTTGCCATTTCGGGTGTGATGATAGCCGCACGTGGGTTCTGGAAAGATTTCGGATCACTGTCATATCCTGGTATACAAGCTTGAACTTCCATGATTGCCTTCTTACACCAGCGCATGTCTCGGATCTTGTTGTGACGTGGGGGTGATCACCTCATCATTTCGTGCATGCGTGGATAATGAGCACGTGATTCGTGCTTCATGCAGCTACGGTGTTTGGAGAACATCCCTGCCATCACGCTCGCTTGCCACTTTCATCAGCACGCGAACTCTTCGGAAACCCCTGTTAGCTGCGGAAAGTGAATACTTTCCACAGCGCACCGTTTGATAGGACACTCACTTTAGCCGCGGAAAGTAAAACAACATACCACATCATTTGAAAAACGTTCCTTAGCGCGAAAGTAAGTACTCTTCCACAACGTGCCACGTGCGAACGGTCTGTCGAGCCTTTCGCGCTTTGTCACTTTCCACAGCGCCTTTAACTGATGAAACAACGTCCTTAGCTGTTGAAAGCTATCGCTTTCCACAACTATCAATGAATCTTTTGATATTGGTTAGCTGCTGAAAGTGAGTCAAACCAAATTTACAAAAAGAAACCTCGTGGGCTTCATTTATTTTCAGAATAAAAGCAAAAACCTAAACTTGCATCCAAATAAACTAAGAATAACTTTGAAGTGACAACCTACCACCTAAAGGGAAACTGATAAATTGGCAAGTTTATTTGAGGAGTTAACAGTAAGCACGGATCATAAAGAAGACAAACTTCCCAGTCTATGAAATGACCTTACTGCATTGCTTAGCAAAGATTAAAGAAATAATGGTAGGCAGTGCTACCTTCGGTATCCTGTACAATTGTCTACCCAAAATAATAATAACACTGCAGGGTCTAGACTCATACACAACATGATGATTCCACAAATATGGTTGTCCTAAAAGAACATCATAAACTTCAAGAGGAGAAATATCACAAAATACCTCGCCTTTGAAAGGCTTGATGTCGTAGGGAATACTACAATGTTGGATGACATAGAGGTATTGTGTGATATTATCAATGTTGAGCTCAATGCCATTGTTGCTATCACCAAAGTCCAGCCAAGAGAATGAGAAGAACCAGAGGAAGGGGAACATCTCTTTCACTCACAGATGTGGGTAAAGGGGGCTCCACTTCATTTCATTTT
Organism: Picea sitchensis; assembly: GCA_010110895.2. NCBI lineage: Eukaryota > Viridiplantae > Streptophyta > Pinopsida > Pinales > Pinaceae > Picea > Picea sitchensis. The sequence continues at coordinate 47,052 of SNQJ01S0053310.1, forward strand.
CTATAACGACAATCAGAAGAACCTAATCTCAACAGTGCTCGTCAAGCAACTGAACCTGCCGATGAAACCGCACCCGTAGCCCTACACCATCGACTGGCTTCGCCAAGGAATATATTCTTTTAGGACAACCATATTTGTAGAAGTGTCATATTGTGTATGAGTCTAGACCCTGTAGTGTTATTATTACTTTAAATAGACAATTGTACAGGATACCAGAGGTAGTGTTGTCTACCTCTATTTCTTTAATCTCTACTAAGCAATGCAATAAGGTCATTTCACAGACTGGGAATTTTGTCTTCTTTGTGATTTGTGCTCACAGTAAGTAGAAGGTCTCTTCCACATCCGTGGCCTCTACACAGAGCCTCTCTTTGCAAAAGAAGCAAGTGGAAGAGATCATGTAATAGTACAAATATGTCTTCTCCTCACCCACCGAGGTACCGACGGACTGACAAGTCAATCATCCAATTGATATAACCCCCAGTGCACCTCTTCCTCATGGACTAGTCTATCATCTCTCGCTGATGGAAAATGACGAAATCAAGTGTCAGATCCAAGATATTCTTCAAAAGGGGTACATCAAACCCAACACCTCCCCTTGTAGAAGATTAATTGTACTTGTGCAGAAAAAGGATAGGACTTGGCGACTCTGCAATGATTACAGAGCATTAAACAAAATCACAGTCAAGAACCGATACCCATTTCCCAGGATTGATGACCTTCTTGACCAACTCAAGGGGGAAAAGTTATTCAACAAGATTGACCTAAAGTCTAGCTACCACCAGGTTCCCATCAAACCAACTGATGTATGGAAGAAAAATTTCAAATCTGAAGAAGGTGTCTTCGAATTGTTGGTCATGCCCTTTTTCTTAACAAATGTACCAACCACTTTCATGAGGTTGATGGATGATGTATTGAGACCCTTCACCAAATCTTTTGTGGTGGTATATTTGGATGACATCCTCATCTTCAACAAAACTTAGGATTAGCACATGCAACATATTCAATAAGTTTTGATCACTATGCAACAACACAAGTTGTATGCCAACTTGGAAAAATTCTCCTTTGGCATGAACAAGGTCCAATACTTGGGCTATGTTGTTGATGAGCATTGGGTACATGTTGATCCAAATAAGATCCAAGTCATTCGTGACTGGGAAGACCCAACCACACTAACCGAGCTTCAAATCTTCTTGAGAATGGCCAACTTCTATCGATGGTTCATGTTGGGATTCTCCCATATTTCATGGGCCCTCAGCCAAGTGACCAAGGGTGGTGGAAGGGAAAATTTTGTGTGGGGGAAGGAACAACAAATAGAATTTGATGATCTGAAGCATCGCTTGTGCTTAGATCAAATACTCTCCTTCCCTGATCTATAGCAACCATTAGAGATTGAGACTAAAGCATCTGACAATGTTGTAGGCATAGTTCTCACTCAACACGGTCATCTGGTGGAATACCATAGTGAGATACTCTCAGATACTGTCTAAAAATACCCCACCTATGACAAGGAAATGTATTCCATTGTACAAGCCTGTCATCAATGGAAACATTGCATTCTTGGAAAGGAGATGATCATCCACACTAATCACAAGCCTTTGTAGTTCATACAGGCATAGGGGAAGTTGCAGAATGACTGCCATCAGAAGTGGTCCACCTACATGCAACAGTTCCATCTCAAAATCAAGTATAAGAAAGGGAGCACAAATTACCAAATTCTATTTTTCTTTATGGTTGCAAGAGGTAGTGCAACATCAATGGGACCTGAGGGTTGGAATCCCAACCCTACCTGAAATGGGATATGGACGGTGGAACTATGGAGATCCATGTTGTAATTGTGTTAAACATAGGGGAGAGTCTCATCGCATGTATGCAGATTCTTAGAGTTTTACATGTGAAGGATGTGCATAATCATCCAATTGATGACCTCTATTGGGATGTCTATTTGGGGGTGGAAAGTAGTGCATTTAGTGAGCTTGGTTTCCAATAGTGACCAAAGATTCAACCAAAATGTGTTGAGGAACATGTTGTCCCGGTCGAAGATGATGGTCTTTGGTATCCCAAAATGGACCCACACTCATTCAAAGAAGAGCTTGATTGTATCTGTCGCTGTAATTTTCTTCTTGTAGGTTGTGAGGATGGCCATCTTTGAAAACCAATCAACGACTACACATACACAATAATTTCATTTCTTGATGGATGGAAGGCCAAACATGTAATCCATCGAGATGGATTCTTAAGGCTTCTCAGGGGTAGGAAGAGGGGTGTATAAGCCTTGCTTCCTGATGGATGGCTTGGAAATGGCACATGCAGTGCAAGATCTGATATACTTTCTGACGTCCTGTCAAATTTTTGGCCAATAAAAATATTTCTGTAGAACAACCACAATTTTCTCCACGCTAAAATGTCTTGCCATCGAACTATAGTAGGATTCCCAAATCACCTTTGCGTGCTCGCTTGCAGGAACACATGTATGGCCCATATGGCATAATAGTTTGTCTTGAACGTGAAATTCAGTGACATTCACACCTGTACCCAAGTGCTTACAGGTGGTGGTGAAGTCCAGATCTTATTGATAAAGTTGGCCCCACTCAGATGCCTCATGTCCACAGGAATGGAGCACAGTGGTGACTACAACCACGAGAGGTCAATTGAGGCAGTTAGTGACACGATTTGTGCTCCTTGTCTCATACTTGATGTTGATATGGAACTATTGTAGGTAGGTGGACCACTTATGATAAAGAATGTTTTGTAACTTCCCCTTTTTTTGTATGAACTGTAGAGTCTTATGATCAATGTGGATGATTGTTTCCTTTCTTATAATGTAATGTTTCCATTGACGACAGACTTGCACAATGGAATACATATCCTTGTTATAGGTGGGGTATTTTCGGATAGTGTCTGAGATTTTTTCACTATGGTATTCCACCGGATGAACGTGCTGAGTGAGAACTACGCCTACAACATAGTCAGATGCATCAGTCTTAATCTTGAACGGTTGTTGGAGATTGAGAAAGGAGAGTACTGGAGCTGAGCACAAGAGATGCTTCAGATCATCAAATTCTTGTTTTTGTTCCTTCCCCCACATGAACGTTTCCCTACCACTACCCTTCATCACTTGGCTAAGGGCCCATGTAATATGGGAGAATCCCAACATGAATTGTCGATAGAAGTTGTCCAGTCCTAAGAAGCTCTGAAGCTCAATTAGTGTGGTCGGGGCTGGCTAGTCATGGATGACTTGGATCTTAGTTAGATCAACATGTACCCATGCTCATCAACAATGTATCCCAAGTATTGGACCCTGTTCATTCCAAAGGAGCATATTTCCAATTTGGCATATAGATTGTGCTACCACAGAGTGCTCAAAACTTGTTGAATATGTCGCATGTGCTCCTCCCAAGTTCTGATGAAGATGAGGATGTCATCCAAATATACCACCACAAAAGAGTTTGTGAAGGGTATTAACATAATCCATCAACCTCATGAATGTGGTTGGTGCATTTGTTAAGCCAAAGGGAATGAACAACCATTCAAAGAGACCTTCTTTAGATTTGAAAGTTGTCTTCCATACATCAAATGGTTCAATGGGAACCTAGTGGTAACCATACTTTATGTCAATCTTATTGAAGAAATTTTCCCCCTTGAGTTGGTCAAGAATGTCATCAATCCTTGGAATTGGGTACCGGTTCCTAACTGTGACTTTTTTTAATGCTCTGTAATCAATGCATATTCGTCGAGTCCCATCCTTCTTCTGCACCAGTACAATCGAGCTTCTACAAGGGGAGGATTTGGGTCTGATGTGCCCCTTTTAAATAATCTCTTGGATATGACACTTCATTTCGTCATTTTCCATCAGCGAGCAGTGATAGACTGGTTCATTAGGCAAAGGTGCGTCGGGGGTTAGATCAATTGGATGCTTGACTTGGCAGTATGCTGGTACCCCGGTGGGTCAGGAGAATATGTCTCTCTACTCTTCCACGATCCCATCCACTTGATTCTGCTGCAAATAGAGGCTCTTTTTACAAGCCACGAATGTGGTGGCGACCTTATGATTATTGTCAGCATAGATCACAAAGAACACGAACTTCCCTGTATGTGAAATTACCTTACTGCATTTCTTAGCAGAGATTAAAGAAATAACGGTAGGCGGCGCTACCTCTAGTATCCTTTACAATTTTCTACCCAAAGTAATAATACATCATCTGATAATTTGTCAAGAAAAATACATCAATGGCACCCAAGGTTTGGAATCCAGGAAGGTTGTGATGTTCTTTTAGGAAAACCATATTTGTAGGCGGCGCTACCTCTGGTATCTTGTACAATTTTCTACCCAAAGTAATAATACATGATATGATGATTGTCTAATGATCTAAAAACTATAGAAGGAGTCATAGCTTGATTCCTTAATGCATATTTCTCGAAAATACCTTTCCAATGGGCTATCACGCGCCTAAAATGAAGGTTGTATGCAAAATTTCATCTCCTTACCCATAAGGGCCCACAAAAATTTTGGAATTTCATCTCCTAGGGTTAGGTTTTTGGATGTCTAGGGTTTTGGAATTCTTGAGTAATGTTAAAAATGCCTCTGGAGTCTCATTGTAATCATTCTACTCAGACGGATGCATATATCAACGACTTCTCTTCTCAGAGATAGCTACCACCATTCGAGCAAGTGTTTCAGTTCTGTAGTTTTACAGTTTCATCCCATTTCATCTATTCAATAGAAGATATTGTTCATTGGATATCTATGTTGTTCTTCATATCTCTGTGTTTATTGTATTTAGTCTATTAATCAATTTGTTTCGCTACTAAATCCGAATTTTAGGGGGTATGTGGTCTAAATTTAGATGCAAAATTCATAAATCTATAAAGCTAATAGATTTCCCATGTGGATCAAGGATATTCCCACCTCCTCATTAATTGATTGGGTTAACAGGTTTCCCAAATGGGTCAAAGAGATTCCCACCTCTCCATTATTGTATTGGGTTTTATTTTCCACTACTTAGTTAGTTGGGTAGTTAGATCTATTATTATAATAATATAGACTCATTTAATGAGTTGACATTATTGTAATGGGTTTTATTTTCCACTAGTTAGTTAGTTGGGTAGTTAGATCTATTATAATAATAATAGAGACTTATTTAATGAGTTATTTTTTACTTTGTCTAATGGAACATCTTCAATGGTTTTTTTCTCCCTACTTAATAAACTACATAAGTAGTTCCACATATGTCTAGAAATTTCTCTTCAATATCTCAAATGGGTATTTTGTGGAATTGCATTTGGCTTCCTGTTTTGAGAGATATCATTGATTGAATCTCAGCATGTATTTGAGCCAAGGAGGCCACGCGTATCACCATATTCAACGGTATTTTAATCCCTATTCAGAAAACTATATAAGGAGTTCCACATATGGTTGAAAATATATCTTCAATATATCAAATGGGTATTTTATGGAATCTCATTTGGCTTCCTGGTTTGAGAGATATCATCGATTGAATCTCAACATGTATTTGACCCAAGGAGGCCGCGCGTACCACCATCTTCAAAGGTATTTTTATTCATCCTCAAGAAACTACAGAAGGATTTCCACAGATGGATTGGAATATCTCTTCAATATATCAAATGGGTATTTCACAGAATTTCATTTTGTTTTCTGGTTTATGGGATATCTTTGTTTCAAGCAACACATGTCTATAACCAGCGTGGTTGTGCACCCTTCAAATTTAGCTTGATTTTTATCACTTAATGGGCCATGTAATACCCCAAGGCCGAGCCCCTATTGAATTGTAATTATGCTATAGGATGGTGAGATAATTGTTTATAAGCTGTAAGACTTATGTTTTTATTAGGCCGAATAACCTAGATGCTAAGGCCAATGAGCATGATTTTGTATATGAAAATACACACATCATTAATAAAAATTACACCATTGCGTGTAGACCGACCATGAAGAAAGAGTTATGGCGGACTAATATCCACTAGGTAGGGTAAGGAAAGGGGCTAAGTGACTAGGAATAGGGGCTAAGGTAGAGGGCTTACCTCTAAAGGGATAATATTATATTATTATTTCCAAAAGGCCGAGGTTGACACAATCTGTGTTTTCCTAAGTTCGCAGGGAAAGGGAATGAGTATTAAGTGGAGCTCATGCAACTTCAGGAAGACATGTGTCAACCTGGGGCATGTAGTTTATAGTTGGGAAAGCCACCTTGTTGGGGCTCTCTCTCTCTCTCTCTCTCTCTCTCTCTCTCTCTCTCTCTCTCTCTCTCTCTCCATTCTTGTGACCGTCGCCATTCTACCAATTCTTCCATACTCCCCAGGGATTCACATATTGATTCATTGCCTTCATCATCAACCCCTGCATCATTCACGCACCCCTGTAACCTACAGGAACTTGGAGCTACCCCGTACTTTTCCTGTGAAGCACATCGCACCTATACTTTTTCTTATCTGTACCATGCCTTAACGATTTGTTGTTTCCGCCAACACAGTTCCTTGACTGAGCGTGGCTTGTTGTCATCATCTGATCTATACCAAGATTTTTTGTTTCCATCACCCTTAATTTAATTTACTTAGGAGATGGAATGAAGAAGCAGGTTGTTAGGCCTATGGGTTTGAAGAGGCAGGTTGTCAGGCCCATGGATGGAAGAAGCAGGTTGTCAGGCTTGTAAGAAACTCTCTCCAGGTGAGAGAGGTTGTTGGGGAAGTGATTTATCCCAGGGGGATCCCAACGATAGCTATAGTGCTCTAAGAATTCATTTACATCCTGTTGTTGAAGCCCTGGAAGGGAAGTGGGGCAATCGAAGGATTTTTTAGCAGAGAAGGGGCACACTTCCTGGGGTGGGATAGGCATGTGGGGAATGAGAGGTTGTAGGTTATTAGTGTGAGCTAGCTCTTGGGAGAAAATACTTTCGATTGATATGTGTGACCTTCCTGTTGTCCTTTCCTAGCCTAGGAATCCCTTGCCTAGTGGAGTTTAGTCCCAGCTCCAGGGTGACCCCATTGTCGAGCATGATGAGCATCGTGGTATACGGATGGGAGGTTCATGGGAGTTCTGCATGCAATTGGTGGTCATATATTAAGAGATAAGTACCAAATATCTATTCTTTGTATAATGTGTATCTTGAAATCAAATTATAATGTTGTTAAAATTTTCTATGTATAATGCATGTATGTTTTAGTGTTATTTACGCATGAATAGTGGCATGAACATAATTCTATAGCTGTTAATTTACATTAGATATATATGTATATAAATATATATGGTATCAGAGCATTATTTGGAGTAGCATGGCCCGACCTGGGTGGTCGGGGGTGCTACTAAATGGTATCAGATCAAGAAGAGACGTCCAGGAAGTGACATTTCCTGGCCTATTGGTGGCCGGGGATGTTACAAAATGGTATCAGAGCCATGGTTGCAACACTGATACTAGATGGGCCATGTTAGTGGAAGTTGAAGAAAAAGTTTTGGAAAATAATTGTTGTCAAAATGCACAAAATTCAAGTTAGAGCCCATGGTTTCAACATTGAACCTGGATGGGCGACGAATGAGGAATTCAGAGTAAAAAGTCTAGAGAATTTTGATGTGTAGAGTGACATAAGGGAATTGAGAGAACACTTGGACTGTGTTTAGAAGAACATAAAGTGTAATGGTTTAAGAAATGGCCAGAGAGAAAGAAACCACAACATTCATGGTGATTAGGCTGTAGGGATCTGTTCGGGAGAAGGAGGATTCTTCACAACCGTTAGATCTGCAGAAAAGTGCATGAAGGTTAACCTCCAAGTCATTTAGACTTCGCGACTTTAGCAAAATTTATGGGTTATAAGAGCAAGAGGGTTTGAATCCCAAAGTTCCGAAGTCCCGAAGAGAATATACACCGTAGATCCCAGGGGGGAGTGTTCACTGCTGAATTTGATCAAGGACGGATCAACTTGATTTGAGAGTTCGACATTTGGGAAAATTAGAGTGTGTTGATGCGCAAACCATCGAGGCTCGAAGTTTCGAAGTGACGTGGATTGTTGATGTCACTTGAAATGACGTGGACACATGGGATGTGTGCCACTTGTCAGTGAGTTAATAACCTTTGGATGATTGAATGCTAGTTAGAATGTGACACGTGTTACCCATCTGATAGGACCACATCTCTACTTCTAATATTTCTCCACGTGGCCCTCCTCTCGACCATGGATGGTGGGGCCCCTGCTGGTCATAGGGGACATGTGGTACCAGATCGTGAAGTCCAAAGACTTGACACTACAAAAGAAATGGTTCATGATGGAATGGAAGGAAGAAATTTATGAAGTTTCATAGCGTCGAAGTAACATGATGTAATGATGTCACCGGGGGTGACGTGGAAGTATTTGGATATTTGCGATTCAAGATTTTTTGAATGTGAAAAGGTGAAATCCTCCAAAGTTCCAGAGCCCTGAAGCTCCAAAATCTTGAAGCCCTGAAGCTTCGAAGGCCCAAAGCTCGAAATATTTGAAGTACCGAAGCCCCAAAGCTCATAGTTCCATAGCAAGTATCAACCATTGGATGCTGGGAAGTCATGGACCATTGATCCACCCCACTTCACAAACTCACCAATTCGACACTCTGAGATATTTGTTGGGAAGTTATTTGGAAACTGCCGAAGCCGAGAGTCCCCGAAGCTCTGATCCACCTTAGATCCAAGCAAGGAATGTGGATTGTAGATCCACTGTTCTTCGCACATTCGTTAGTTCGTTGTTCGATGATGTTTGGGACACATGGAAAAAGGGAAACCTCAAAATATCAGGAGCCCAAAGTTTCAAGGAATCAGATAAGTGCCCAAATCATTAGCACTGGGTCACACCCATGGTCACATGTGAACCAAGGGATGAAGAAAAGGAACTAGCGCCCAAAAATTATTACAGAAAAAAGTTGGGCTTAGAGATAAAATCCTGAGAGGTTCTTGATCGACCAAGACCCACTAAAAATGAGTTGGATATTATTTTGTTGAACCATATTGGTTTATGTTATTCTGGAAAACTATTAATTCTAATAGCCTGACAAAAATTCGATTGATTACACATTTTGCAGAATTAACAATTGACTGAACCAAACTTAATTGTCGCATAGTGCAGAGAAATGGATGAGGCACATGATGCTTACAATTCAAAGAATGAATCTAGAGGAATGGATGTCCATTTTGGAGTTGAAGGAACAAACTCCAATGGGCATGGAGACGAAATAGATAAATACTTAGGCATGATGAAAATTATAAAAGAATTACAAAAAGAGGTCCAAATTCATCGAGCAGATAACAAAAATATTATGAGAGCCAGGGAGAAATAGGGAGTATTCAACATGAAGTTGATGCAGATCCTAGAAATAATAGAAAATAAATTGGATAAGGAGAGTGGCTCAAGAAAATCAGGGAGTCACATGTCTCCTAATGAGAAAAGAAGAACAAGAAGTGTTAGCGGACATCGTCGCCACTCCCCGAGGAATTCCAATAAGAGAGCACACAATGGCTCAAGTCCATCCCCTGTTAGGAAGCATAAGAATTATGGGGTGGATGAGCTTCGAGGGAAAATGAAAAAATCAAACCTCCTACATTTGATGGTGAGCACAATAAGGATGAAGATGTAGAGACATGACTGCTAGGCATGATAAAATATTTTCAGTTGCATAATTATTATTTTTTTTAAATAAAAAAGGGAGAATCCTTCTATTCAATCCATGAAAAAGTGCAAGTAGTACAATGATTTGCGGCTGGGAAAGACCCCTCAGAAAGAGAATAGGGGATCATTTGAAACCAGCCTGTGCTAAAAGAGAGCTCCATAGAGCGCGTGGGATTTATGGCCGGAAAGACCCCGTGAAAGAGAATAGGGATCATTTGAAACCAAACAGGCTAAAAGAGAGCTCCATAGAGCGCGTGGGCTAAGCAAGATGGAAACATTACAATGCAAGGAGAAAGGACCGGATCACTGTGTTGCATGGTGAGGATCCTTTCTACCTTTTTTTTTTGCGGACATCTATCCAACCAGAGGAGCTGGTAGCTTCAACAAATTTTACCACCAAAGCCATATGGTCCGAGGAAGTGCCGTAATCTTGAGCTGCTGAATCTAGGGGTTCTTTTTTGTCGCTGTCTGAGTTGTCTGGTTCATGAGGTTGCTTCTGAGTCCCTGGGAGTGGGTTTGTGATCATGATTGTGTCAATTATTTCCCTCTTTTTGAAAGTAGGTGCAAAGGCTTAATTGCGGGAGTTGGAATCGTGACTTATGAATCTTTAGGATTTTGTGTTGAGGCTGCAGGCTGGTTTTTTTTGGGTCGAGAGTTGGTTGTTGGGAGAAAGATGGGGCCTGCGGGGGAAATGAGGAAGGCGAAGGGGTTGGAGCATCTTTGTGATGTTACTTGTTGTCGGAGGAAGGGTTCAAGTGACTTTTGTGAGATTTTGGTCCTGCCAACCATTGGCTCTTTTTTTCGCGTCTTAAGTTGAGGAGGTGGGGAAAGAGGATGTTGCCCGGAGGCCCTGCTTTTGGTCGATGAGCTTTGCGACTGAAGGTGGTGTTCTCATAGTCGACCATCTATATGAAAGGATCTCCATCACCCCACCTATGAGAATCTCTATCCCAAGCCCTTGGATCGAGATCACTTCAACTGGCGCGCGGTAAGGTGATGAATCCTTTCGTTATTCTGTCTGGGTCTATCTTGATAAATCTACCCAAATGTACTGCCTGTATGCAAGAAAGATGAAGAATAAAATGCAAGAGGTAGATTTGGGTAGTCTACCTTAATCGCGTCATGGTCATTATGGTCGCGGGTTGAAGTCCCGGAACCATCGCCGCCGCAAGGAGACTGATCTCGCCTGCACCATGAAGACCTGTTTCCAGCACGCTGACATTCGCTTCGCGGGTAGTTGACGGTGAAGAACCCTTTGGAGCAAAGGAATAGCTCATGACCTAATTACCAGGTCTTGTTAACCCATTCGTTTAGCGCAGGGGCTGAGGTCCAAAGTCCGTTGAAGCGGCAAGTGAGGGCTTTGGCCTGGTAGAGGAAGGTGTAGCCATAGACTTGGGGATATTTGACTTCTGCTATTGGAGGTTCTTTGCACTGCTCCACAATGAAGGCAACTCCAAAGGGCTCCTTGCTTTTGAAGCTTCGACCTGAGCCCCTAGGAGCGGAGAGGTCCCCATTTCACCGGCCTTTGTGGTGGAGCTTGGATGAGGATCAGGCGCCCTCCACGAACCGGCAGGTGAGTGAAATGGTTTCATTTTTTTAGATTTCCGTAGTCTCGTAGCAGAGAGTCGTCTGCAAGTTGTCGGCCTTCGAAGATTAGTCGCTGGAATCCAGGCGGAATACCTGTATCTTGGTGGACTTGGGTTTTGATCTCAAAAACAAAGTCCTCAAAGCCTTGAACCTACAAAGAGAAGATCCAATGGTCTTTATAAAAGGGGAAAAGTTTGCCGTGGATCTCTCGGAGAAGCCAGTCTTGCCGCTGGCGTTCGTAATGAACCTCACCTCGCATTGTTCTTCAATAGATTTCGCATCCGTGAGCTGCGGATCGCCTCAAAGCCAAGATCCCCGGATAACCGTTATTTGAATGGCTTTCACCAGGGTTGCTGCGCGCGCCGGGCCGCTAGGGTTTAGTATTCGGCTGGTCGCCGCCCTCGCAGCGACCGCCTTCTTCCTTTCCTCGTGAGGGTTCTGTTTCATTCGCACAACCCTCTCTCCATTGCTCAGCAATCTCTTGGGATCTGGCGCGGCTGTCTGAGAAACGGCCGGGGAAGGAGAAACGCAGGAGAAAGAGGAAGAAACGGGGCCGTATCCTTCAGATCTAAGCGCCACAGTCACGAGCTGCCGCTGCAAATCGAGGGTAGAGGCGGCCGAACCCTCCCAGTCTCCAGAATGCTGCATTGCTTTCCATTCGCCGCCTCGTGTGTAGCTTGACGCTGGTTCGCGGGTCGAGAACACAGAGATCTGCAGGCCATTAGAAAAAACCTCAACGATGGAGGAAGACATGGATGCGCCAGAGCTTAGGGTTCTTTTTCTATCGCTGCTCTCCTCACATGGGCCTTCGAATTTCACTCAGTTGCATAATTATTATTCTCATGTAGAAGGAAGAATTTCCATCTATCAACTCAAAGGAAAGGCATCCATGTGGTGGGATCAACTTGTGTAGATGCATCACATTAAAGATAAAAATTTTACTTGGAGGGAATTCAAGAAGTACTTTGAAAAAAAATACTTGACTAAGAGATACTATGACAAGAAAATGAAAAAGTTATTTGAACTCAAGCTTGGGAGTATGACAATATATGAATATGAAAGAAGGTTTTTAGAATTGTTGAAGTATGTATCTTTCATCAAGGATGAGACAATCAAGATTTAGAGTTATTTGAGTGGTTTTCCATCATTCATCAGTGAAAAAATACAATATGGTGATCCTAAAACATTGAAGGAGACCATAAGGCGAGCTAAGTTCCTATATGACCAACAAAAAGCAAGGCCAACTTTCCAAAAAGATTGGGAAGACAAGAAGAAATTCAAGATGGATCAGAGGAAGAAGGGAACTAAGCCACCATTCTTTAGAAATAATCCTTAGGGAAAACCAACTTCTAGAGAACCCATAATGATTAAGACAGGTCGTCAAAGGCCAAGGAAGCCACCAAGTCAATGTTGGGGTTGTAAAGGAGATCAAATGTTTAGAGATTGTCCTCATAGAAGTGACAAAGTGAGAGTTGTTCACAATGTACAACGAGGTGAAACAATGGAGGACATGGGAAGAAGTGTACTCAGGATCTATGCAGCCCTAGACAACAAGAAAGTAGAGTATCAATCACATATGATTGAAGTGGAAGGTATGATCCACAATTGAACCATTAGTATTTTAATTGATTCAGGAGCTAGTCATATTTATATAGATCCTAAGATGGTGGAAAGTTTTCATTTGCCAAGAAACACGCATGGAAAATCTTGTTTGGTGCATATGGCTACCATAGCCAAAATAAAATTTAATGATATGGTTAAGTCATGCCTTATGGACATGAATGGATTGAGAACAAGGGAAGATTTGAACATCTTGCCTTTAGGTTACCATGACCGTATAATTGGGATGGACTGGTTGGAACAAAATCATGCTATCCTAGACTGTCATAAAAATAAATTTACTTGCTTGGATAAGGAAGGGAACCTAAGGAAAGTGCAGGAAATTCCTAGGGCAATGACTATCAGAGAAATTTCAGCAATTCAGCTGAAAAAGTGTTATAGGAAGGGTTGTAAAATATTTTTAGCCCATATGGAGGAAGCATCTAAGGATAAGGTGCCAAATCTAGAGGATCATGTAGTCCTGGAAGATTTTGAAGATGTTTTCAAGGAGGTACTAGGGCTACCCCCAAAGAGAGATATTGATTTCTCTATAAATTTGACGCATGGAGTAGCTCTGGTGTCATAGATTCCTTAGAGAATGAGTACACCAAAACATAATGAGTTGCAAATGCAGCTTGAAGAACTTTTCAGGAAGGGGTATATATTCCCAAGTGTGTCACCTTGGGGTGCCCCAGTCTTGTTCATGAAGAATAAAGATGGGACATTGAGATTGTGCATTGATTTTAGACAGTTGAACAAAGTGACTATAAAGAACAAGTATCCTCTACCAAGGATTGATGATCTCTTTGATCAGTTGAAGGATGCAACAATATTCTCAAAGATTGATCTTAGGTCAAGATAACATCAGGTAAGGATTAAAGAGGAAGACATCAACAAGACCGCCTTCAGGACAAGGTATGGTCATTATGAGTTCACAGTGGTGCCATTTGGGTTATCAAATGCACCAGTTGTTTTTATGTGCTTAATGAATGGTGTTTTCTGGGAATATTTAGACAAGTTTGTCATTGTCTTTCTGGATGAAATCCTTGTATATTCCAAGTCTGAAGAAGACAATATCAAATGTATGCCAAATTGAGAAAGTGCTCATTTTATCAAAACAAAATTCACTATTTGGGGCATATCATATTTGAAGAAGGGATAGCAGTGGATCCTGAAAAGATTGAGTCCATTAAAGGGTGGACAACACCTAATAATGTGACAGAAATCAGATCCTTCATGGGTCTAGCTGACTACTACAGAAGGTTCATTGTGGGGTTGAATAGATCATCCCATCACTTCCTTGCAAAGGAATGGGGAAAAGTTTCAATGGACAAAAAAATGTGAAAAGAGCTTCCAACAATTGAAGAAGTTATTAACCAGTGATCCAATTCTGCGGATTGCTGATCTGAAGGAAGATTTCATGGTTTGCACAGATGCGTGCAAAGAAGGACTTGGAGGAGTCCTTAGTCAGAACGTATTTGTAATATGTTTCGAGTCCAGAAAATATAAAGAGCATGAAAGGCTTTATGCCACTCATTATTTGGAGTTGGAAGCCATAGTGCATGCTTTGATGAAGTGGAGGCACTACCTCATGGGAAATAGGTTTAAGCTGAGAACATACCATAATGGTCTTAAGTATTTGTTTGATCATCCTATGAATGCTAGGCAAAGAAAGTGGTTGGAATTCGTATGTGATTATGAATTTGATATAAAGCATATCAAGGGGAAAGAGAACAAAGTGGTCAATGCACTTAGCAGAAGAGTGCATGAGTTCCATGCTACAACCATTAGCATGTACCAATCAGATTCGAAAGACAGAATTGTGGAGGTTGCAAAATCAGATTTGCAATACATGGAATTGGTAACAAAGTTACAACAAGGTAAAATGCAACAGAAAGTTGAGGATTATGAATTTGGAAATGATGGAATTATCTTGCACAGAAACCGAGTTTATGTACCCAATTATCCTGAATTGAGGAGTGAGATTTTAAAAGAAATGCACAATGTACCTTATGCAGGACACCCAGGATATCAGAAAATAGTTTCATTAGTCAAGAGCCAATATTATTGGCTAGACATGAAAAGGGAGATTGCTGATCATATTGCCAAATGTTGGGAATTTCAAAGGGTAAAGGATGAGCATAGACACCCAACTGGTTTACTGCATCCATTACCCATTCCTGAGTGGAAGTGGGAAGTTGTAACAATGGATTTCATCACAGGATTTCCGAGAACAAGCAAGCAGCATGATTCAATCATTGTGGTAGTGGACAAGCTTACTAAAGCTGCCCATTTCATCTCATTGAAGACTACTCACAAGGAAACCAATGTTGTTGATATTTATATAAGGGAAGTAGCATGTTTGCATGGAATACCCAAGACAATTGGATCTGACAGAGACCCAACGTTTACCTCAAAGTTTTGGAAGGGGCTATTCAAAGGGTTCAGAACAAATCTGAACTTCAACACAACATATCATCCTTAGTCGGATGGGAAAACAGAAAGAGTGAACCAAGTGATAGAGGATATGCTAAGGATGTATGTGATGGACAAACCATATAAATGGGAAGTTTACCTACACTTGGTGGAATTTGCCTACAACAATGGGTATCAAGCATCACTGAATATGAACCTATTTGAGTCACTTTATGGAAAAAAGTGCAACACCCGAGCAAGCTGGGACAACCCAGTTGATAGGGAAGTGGTTGGGTCAGAGTTGCTCAAAAAAATGGAAGATAAAATGTTGAAGATTAAACATAATTTGAAGGCTGCCAAAGACAGGAAGAAACACTATGCTGATAAGAACATAACTCACAAGGAATTTAAGGTAGGGGATCATGTATTCTTGAAAGTGAAGGCCAACAGAAGTTCCCTAAAGCTGGGAAACTGTTCCAAGTTGGCAACCAAATATTATGGGTTGTTTGAAATCCTAGAGAGGATTGGTCTAGTAGCTTATATGCTTGCATTGCCTACATCTATGCCTATACATAATGTATTTCATGTTTCATTTCTTAATAAATATATACCTAATGCTAATCATGTTTTCAATTGGAATGTGATTCAGGTGGAGAAAGAAAACGCTTTTCAGGTGCATCTGGTGCACATACTGGACTAGAAAATCAAGCAGCTTCATAATCGATCCATAGGGCTTGTAAAAGTCCAGTGGACCTGGTATGGTCCTGAGAACGCAACATGGGAGCATGAAGATGCTATGCGGGCAGAGTACCCACATCGTTTTGAAGATTTTGGAAATCTCATTGTTGTTGTGTAAATAATTTGCACTGAGGACAATGCAAAAATAAGGGGAGGAGATTGTAACACCCCAAGGTCTAGTCCCTGATGAATTGTAATTATGTTATAGGATGGTGATCCAAGTGTTTATAAGATAGAATACTTATGTGTTTATTAGGACGAAGAGCCTAGATGATAATGCTAATGAGCCTAATTTTGTATATGAAAATACACACATCATTAATAAAAATTACACTGTTGCGTGTAGACCGACCATGAAGAAACAATTATGGGGGACTAAGATCCACTAGGTAGGGTAAGGGAAGGGGATAGGTGTCTAGGAATAGGGGCCAAGATAGAGGGATTACCTCTAAAGGGATAACATTATATTGCTATTTCCAAAAGGCTAAGGTTGACACAATTTGTGTTGTCCTAAGTTCCCGGGGAAAGGGAACGAGTGTTAAGTGGATCTCATGCACCTTCAGAAAGACATGTTTCAACCTAGGTACATGCAGTTTATAGCTGGGAAAGCCAGCTCGTTGGGCCTCCACACCCCTCTCTCTCTCTCACCATTCTTGCAACCGTCGTCATTCTAGCAAGTCTTCCATACTCCCCAGGGATTCACACATTGAGTCATTTCCTTCATCATTGACCCTTTCATCATTCACACACCGCTAGAACCTACAGGAACTTGGAGCTACCCCGTACTTTTCCTATGAAGCACAACGCACCTATACTTTTCCTGAGCCGTACTGTGCCTTAACTGTTTGATGTTGTTGTTAATGTAGTTCCTTGACTGAGCGTGGCTTGCTGCCATCATCTAATCTATATCGAGATTTGTTGTTTCCATCACCCTTACTTGAGTTGAATTTGGAGCTAGACTAAAGAAGCAGGTTGTCAGGCCTGTGGGTTTGAAGAGGTAGGTTGTCAAGCCCATGGATGGAAGAAGCAATTTGTCAGGCCTATGGGTTTGAAGAGGAGGGTTGTTAGGCCTATGGATGGAAGAAGAAGGTTGCCAGGCCTGTAAGAAAATATCTCTAGGTGAGAGATGTTGTTGGGGAAGCAATTTTTCCCATAGGGAGCCCAACAACAACTATAGTGCTCTGAGAATTCTTGTTCAACCTGTTTCTGAAGCCCTGGAAGGGAAGTGGGGTAGTAGAAGGATCGTTGAGGAGAGAAGGGACACACTTCCTGGGGTGGGACAAGCATGCGGGGAATGAGAGGCTGTAGGATGTTAGTGTGAGCTAGCTCCTGGGAGAAAATCCTTCTGGTTGATATGTGTGACCTTCCTGTTGTCCTTGCCTAGCCTAGGAATCCCTTTCCTGGTGGAGTTTAGTCCCAGCTCGGGGGTGACCCCACTACTGAGCATGATGAGTAACCTGGTATAAGGATGGGAGGTTTGTGGGAGGTATGCATGTAGTTGGTGGTCATCTATTAAGAGATAAGTACCAAATCTATGTTCTTTGTATGAGAGGTATCTTGAAATAAAGGTATAATGTTGTTAGAATTGTCTGTGTTTAATGCATGTATGTTTTAATGTTATTTTTTCATGAATAGTGTCATGAACAAAATGTTATAGATGTTAATTTTCATTAGATAGATATGTATATAAATATATATGGTATCAGTGCGTTATTTGGAGTAGCATGGCCCGACGTGGGTGGTCGGGGGTTCTACTAAATGGGATCAGATCAAGGAGAGATGTCCAAAAAGTGACATTTCTCGGCCTGTTGGTGGCTCGGGATGTTACATACCACCTCATAGAAAGTTCCATATACTGATTGAAATATCTCTTTAGTATATCAAATGCGTCTTTGATGGAATTGAATTTCATCACCTGTAGCAGAAGTTATGAATAGATTTGCATAAGGATGTTCACAACTCTCAAAGTCACGATGTACAATGCCATTCTCAACTAGGTTATGGGTCAACCACAAACCCACGGTTATGGGTCAACCACACAAAACCATTCTCTTCATTGGGTATTTTCACATTGTAATCATAATGGTATGATAATAGAGTTTTTCTTTTTATCATGGGTGAAATGATGGGGACCATCATTTTCTAAGGGGGGAGGAACGATATGAATTTTAGAGGGTATGTGATTGAAATGGAGATGAAAAAGTCATAAATATATAAAGCTAATAGATTTCCCATGTGGATCAAGGAGATGCCCACTTCCTCATTAATTAATTAGGCTAACAAGTTGCCCATATGGGTCAAAGAGAGTCCCACCTCTCCATTATTGTATTAGGTTTTATTTTTCACTACTTAGTTAGTTGGGTAGTTAGATCTATTATTATAATAATAGAGACTGATTTAATGATTTTTTTACATTATTGTATTAGGTTTTATTTTCCACTACTTAGTTAATTGGGTAGTTAGATCTATTATACTAATAATAAAGACTCATTTAATGATCTCTTTTTGGTTTTGTCCAATAGACCATTTTGTAATGCTATATAAAGGCCTAGCAAGCCTTCTCATAACATCAAGTTACTCATTTTGGCTTCTCTCATATTTTCTATTGTTAATTTTGAGATTAATTAGCTTTGAGTGATTTACTAGTATTTAGTTTTAGAGGTAAGGCTCATATTTGAGCCTCACCTCCCAAGTACTTCATTTACATGTTTTTTTTTTGTCCATGCTTCTTTGCATGCAATATTGGCATGTATAAGTTCCTCCTCTCTCAAAATTCATGCCATCCAGATATCATCCACCAAGATCCATATCAGTGCCTATATAGATCTCACTGATTTGGTGATCAGTTGAGGATATTGGTGTCTCCATTAGGTTGGTACCTACACAAGTCTTGTTGAGTTGGTGCTCAACTAGGGAGATTGGTGTCTCCAGTAGGTTGGTGCCTACATAATATCTTGTTGAGTCAATGCTTAGATGAGGAGATTGTTTTCTCTATTAAGTTGGTGCCTAAAATATTTTTAATAGTAGTTTGGTTCCTATAGACATTTATAAAGATATTTTTTTGTGATTTTCTCCCGCAAGGGTTTCCAAGTTAAACTCTTTTTTTTTTCTTTTTTTTTATCTGTGATTGAGTTTACATGAATTTTCTATTTTAAAGTTAATGAATGATCGATGAATGCTCAATTAAAGTAAAAATTATATTATATATCTGTGATTGAGTTTACATGAATTTTCTATTTTAAAGTTAATGAATGATCGATGAATGCTCAATTAAAGTAAAAATTATATTATACTAATTCACCCCCACCCCCCTCTCAGTATAAGCATAAGTTCAACAAGGATTCCCTCAGAAGCCTAGGGATTTTATGAAAAATTGGAGGGCGTCAACTAAAAAGTTCAAGACTAGAAAATTGGATGATTAATTGACTAATTTACTTAGGCTCCCCTACCAATATGCAGTGGCCATGTTATGCATATTATATGGAGAGTCATAATTTTCAAAAATTCAAGGTATCCTTGGTGCCTCTCATTCACTATATTACCACTTATGGATCCTCATTTAACTAGGCAAAAATATTGTCTTCTATGCGAGCAAAAGTTGTATCAAATCCAAGATGTATGTCCCAAGGGAAGTATCCCAGTTTTCATATGGCCTCTTATATGGTTTACATGATGTGTGTGATCCATTCATATCCAAAAATGGGTTGGGCTTGGCAGCCAGGTGATCTTTCCATCCACATATATTGTAAAATCCTCTAGGAACATAAGTATCATTCCAATTACCATCGTATTTGTGACAAGTTTATGATCCCTCTATTCCAAATAATCGTTGGCACAAGGTTGAGACTAGGGTTCTCTAAGTTTGAAAACAAAAGACACAATTGTAGTCTAGCAACATTGACATATTCATCCTTCCACAAGGGAAATAAGTCTCACTTGATGCATAGCCGAGACTTGGATGATGAAGTGAGTCAGACATAAAACAACATTATATTTATATTAAAATTGATTAGATCCATGTAATAGATTCCAAAGACATACACAAAGAGTGATCAAATACTATCCATACAAGAAAGAAGTAATAGTGTGACAAAAAAATAGATTCATATACATCAAGATAGATCAACAAGAATAAGAATTTTAGGCCACAAAGCAGTTGATTATATTAGCAACATCTCCCTTATTTGTCATACAATAAATGTATTTTAATTCAAAATATTGCACAATGAGATCTAGCCCCAAATACCCATTACAGACTCAAAACCTATTGTGCAAGAACAATACTACTAGCAAATCAAATCACCATATTTTATCAAGACTGACTCAATCCCAACCCAACCAATAGTAGTAACAATATATCTCTCTTTTGTGATTCATTAACCCATTAACCTCTTCCTAGTAGCACTACCTTCCTCTTTATACTTTCCTCTTGGGTGCTTCTTGGATTCCTTGTTCCGCTATTTTTCCAGCTTTTCCTTGGTAGCACTTGATGCTCCTAGCCATTTTCACTGCTCATCCAGTTTTCACATGGTGCTTTTGGCTGTCTCTGTTGCTGTTACACTTTTTTTTATCTCTCCATTCTTCTAAATATTTTCCATTGCTTCTTCATATTCTAGCTAACATATGTCACTTTCCCAAAACTTTATAATTTCTAAAAATAGAGGGCCTGACCGGCCCCGACCACAACCATTGACTTGTCTCAAGTCAACCCTCCACTTCCTCATTGGGGACTCCTTCAAATGGAGGGGAAAAATCTAGGATGATCTTTACTACTTACTAGTGGAAGTTGTCATACTACTCCACCCGATCCTGCCACATCCACACCAAAATGGAAGCTCCTGCAAAAAATGCCTGTGCAACTACAACATCGAGCTCTACAAGTTTAATGGCTAGTAGTGTCTTCCACTCAGTCTCTGCAGTTGAATCCAACTAGTGCATCGTGACATAGGTATCCTAAATTGTAGGCTTGAAGTCCCTGAGTTCTTTCTTGGCAACTTGAGTAGATTCATACATCCCATCAAGTCTCTGGTCGACTTCTTATATCTTAGTGAACTTCTCCTGTTGCACAATGGGGTTATCAATATTCTGTTCCTCCTTTCTCATCTGTTGGATTTGAATTCAGATTTATTCTACCCACTTGTTCCTCTGTTCTAAGATTCTGACCCATTCATGGACCATGGAAAATAACTGACTGCACTAACCAACTTGACGATAAAGGGAGGATCAGAATGTGTCTCCTTCACCAACAACCTGGGTGATATTCTCAAGCACGGCCTTAGGATGCTCCTTCTCCTTGATCCGAATAGCTTCTAGTTGCTACTGTAGGTTTTCCATTCTCCCCACTAATTTTGAAAATGCATCTTCCATAAGCTCAACCTGTTGCATTGGCACAATCGAGGTAATATCCTTAGGGATCTCAGGAGAAACCTTCCTGAATGTGGGAAAAACCTAGATAAACTTGTCAGAAATGGATACAACATTAGACTCGACTTGTGTGTGTAATCCATGCTCACAATCCCTAGTTGAAGATGCCCCAAATATGTGCTAGTTCAACTGGTGTGTTTGATGTGTGAACTCTTCATTTGTCTGCTACATCGAAGTTATTTGTTGCTCAAGTTGATCGGTGGAGGCACATATAAGATGAAATATCTGCGGTATGCACTAGGGCACAAGATCACCACTAGTGAGAGATGGATCCATGGGAAACCTTGATGTAAGTGGTTAACCACGACCAATAGATCATTCAGACATACCGGGGGTGCGAGTTCCATCGGGACTAGCAGAAGCAACTCTGAAGCTACATGTGAGATTTTACTAGACCTATTGAGGAAGCGTCCCAACCACGTCCGTGTTCTCCAGGAACAATTCCAGTATGGTGTGACATTTTTGTGGATCATACAGTAGTGGCACAATCTATTCTTTAACGAAGCTCGTACTATGATCAAAATGAGTTTCCTCCTGGGTATCCATCAAGTCGATTTAAGGATCTTAATGTTGGAGTTACTTC
This sequence comes from Picea sitchensis, assembly GCA_010110895.2. Lineage (NCBI taxonomy): Eukaryota > Viridiplantae > Streptophyta > Pinopsida > Pinales > Pinaceae > Picea > Picea sitchensis. The sequence goes on from SNQJ01S0053310.1 coordinate 69,040, forward strand.
ACACAAACCTAGGATTTTATTTTTCCTAAGTTTTTTCCTATGTTTATTAGTCATTATTCAGTCTCCTATATTTTAGGAAGAATATTCCTCTAGGGAGAATATTCTCTTGAGTTTTGACTTCAGTTTGATCAGTTGAGTGGATTCTAGATGCTACATTGGGATTATCACCGTGAAACATGGGGATCATCACCAGCTAATGCGCATTGTACTTGGGGATAATCACCAGACTAGTGCATTACCCATGATTCCCTGATATCCTCCTCACTTGACTTTGTTTTAGTCATTTAAATGAAGACTAATAGACTAGTTAACTCAACTAGGTGGTAGTTCACTCCCGTAACTGCCCGAGAGACTAGACTAGGTGGCAATTTACTCCTGTAACTACTGGTGTGTGTCCATATCACTCTAGAACACCACTATGGTGCATTGGATTCTCCTCCAGTATGCATTAGTTGAGTTATAAAGAGTATATCATGTGTAAATTATCATTCATTCATTTTGGTTAATGAGAATTCTTCTATTCTTTCTCTCTTACTTCTATTTTCTCATATTTTCTCTGTAAATTTGTATGTTAATTCCCATCTAGATCTATTATGTGAAGGTTCAACACATTTAAATGGTATAAGAGTCGATATATTTCTAGGGAAAAGACACACCAAATTATTTTTGCAGGTACCGAAGATTGAAGACAATGAAAAAATGGAATTTCCAAAAGAATTTATTCTTACACCTTACAAATTTTTTGCATGGAAGGAGAATATGATAATGCATATTCGAAGTAGAAGATTATATAGGTTAACCATGAACACAGAGGAAGAACCAACATCAAACATAGAAACATCCAAGTATCTAAATTTAATGGATGAAGCGTTAAGAACAATTTGCAGTCTCATTTCTCTTAAACTTCTCTTTCACATATCCTCCTGTAAAACCCCCAATGAATCATGGACCACCATTGAAGGTATTTTGGGAAAATAGGATGAGATGAGGGGACACATGCTTGAGGTGGAATTTCTCACAATCGATCCAAAAAGCTTTGACAATCTCTAAGATTTCTTTACCAAATATAAGGATTTGATGTCGCAACTCAACGCTTGCAGGGTTGATAAATCTAAGGAGGAGAAACAAATGGTTCTCACCATTCTCTTCAAACTTGGTCCAAAATACTCAGTGCTTGTATCCACATTTCATTCAGTTAGATTCACATTTGTATCTACCTAGGAGATTCCCTCTCTTGAGGACTTTATTGAGTCTCTGACACAAGAGCAGAGAAATCTCATCAACATGGGAATAATCAAAGGCCTAAAGGTGCATACACTTACTATGAAATATGGAAGCGACCATAAATATCATAAATCTAAAGATAAAGACAAAGGATAAATGGGAAAGGGAAGAAAATGCGATAAATTCTCTTACTTCCATAAAGGATTCCATCCAGAATCCGCATGTATGCATAAAATGATAGATCTAATGACCCAAATAATTCAACGAAACAACCTTGGATATTGCATCCCCGAGGGTGCCAAGAAGAAGAAGTGAGAATATCAGAATCCCAAGAAAGACAATTCTAGCCATGCTTTGATTGCCATCAATTCCTCTCTCGATGCTTAGATCGTAGATTCAGGAACATAAAACCACATGGATGCCACAAAATAGGTCTATTCTTCATTGGATGCATGCAAAGGTCCTCCTATTCTGATGAGGGACAACTCTCTAGTCGAGGTCACCGACAAAGGAAGGATTGAACTCACAAACGAAAGCTTCGAGAATATGTTGCACATTCCCAAAATTTACGTCAATATTCTCTCCATGTATCAGATGACTAACTCCAACACCAAAAAGAGTTTCATATTCACACCTGATGCAGTGGATATCTATGACATGAAAACCAATTCCATGGTTTCTACCAATGAGGTAAATCATCAATCTAGACTCTACACATTTTATGAATTTATTGAACTAGATTTTACATTACCGCTTACCCATTCTAATGAAAGCAGTAGGATATGGCATGAAAGGTTCAGGCATTTAAAATTTCAGATATATGCAATATATTAGGGAGTAGGGAATGGTTGATGGTCTACCTGACATCCACTTCTCCAAAGGAATTTGTGAGGGACGTGTTCTTGGAAAACACCCTGAAGAGAAATTCGACAAAGGAAAGACTCAGAGAGCTTCCTCTCCTTTAGATCTAATCCATAGTGACCTCATGGGCCCTTTTCCGCATCCATCAATTAGCAAAGAAAGGTACGTGCTCATTTTTGTTTATGATTTCTCATGCTTGACATGGATTTTCTTTCTCGGGAAAAGATAATAGGTCTTTCAACACCTCAAAGATTTCAAATCCCTTGTTGAGACACAGTCAGGAAAGAAATAAAAATACTTCGCACTGATAATGGGGGAGATTATGTCAACCATGAGATCCAAAATATTTTTCATGAGGAAAGGATTTAGTTGAAACAAACATATCCTTATACTCCATAGCAAAAAAGACTTGCTCAACGGAAAAATAGATCTCTAAAAGAGATGGCATCATACATGCTACATGCAAAGTCACTTCCACAAAGATTATGGGATGAAGCACTTAATTGTGCAACCTACATCCAAAATAGATCTCCTCATATATATTTCAAAGATAAGATCCCCTACGAGGCTTGGAGTGACCTCAAACCGGAAGTGACCCACTTTCGTATTTTTCGGGTCATGTGCATGAGCCCAAATTCCCTCTGAAAAGAGGAAGACACTTGATCCATAGAGAATAGAGTGTATATTTGTTGGATACCCCGACGGTGTGAAGGGATATAGACTTATTGATCTTTCCTCGAACTGGCTCATCATTGAGTGAAGTGTCCAATTCGAGTAAAGTGTCTCGCATGTACCTCAACAGTTGCATGCAGACACCTTTGTTCTTCCACCTATAAAAGATGATGAGAATGCACATGCCAATTCTTATTCAGATGAGAGTTCTGATTCAAAGGATTCAAATGATCCAGATACAAATTTAGTATAGTCAGATGCAGATTCATTGCATGCATATGCAGATGGAGAGCCAGAGTCGAGGCCCAAGTGGGATCAAACTACTCTTCAGAATGTAGGGGATCTAGCTAATACCAGGAGGACTCGATCTGATTTCGAGGAGCCTCCTCTTTCACTCACTTCCACTGAACCATTTCACCTAGACATATTTTCTTGGTTCAATCTTCAGATCCACAGTATTATGTCAAGGCTGTTGGATATCTCTTTTGGGAATTTTCCATGTAGAAGGAGTACAACTCCCTCCTTGAGAACCAAAATTGGGATCTGGTTCCCCTTCCTTCAGGAAGGAAACTTGTCAGATGCAGATGGGTCTATAGGAACAAGAGCGTAGCATATGGACAAATTAGCAGATACAAATCCAGGCTTGTTTCCAAAGGATTTCAATAGGTGCATGGCATTGACTATGATGAGACCTTCACTCTAGTAGCAAAGATGGATTCCATATGTTTGGCACTTTCCATTGCAACAACCAAGGGATGCCAAGTTCATCATATGGAGATGAATAATTCACTTCTTCATGACAATCTCTCTGAGGAGATCTATATGGAGCATCCCCAGGGATTTATGAAGGATTCATCTTTGGTTTGTTGAATGAAGAAGTCTCATTATGGCCTCAATTAGGCTCTGAGGGCATGGTATGCCAATATGGACTCCTACTTGTTGTTACAGAAATTTGTATGTTGTAAATCAGACCCGAATGTTTACATGCTCAGGATGGTCAATTCACTTCTACTCCTAGTTTTGTATGTTGATGATTTGTTGATCATCGATTGCTTGACTTAAGCGATTGATGTAGTCAAGAGGATTCTACATGACAGGTTCTTGATGACAAACGTGGGTTCACTACATTTCTTCCTTGGACTCAAGATCAGTCAAGATGCATCATGAATCAAACTATCTCAGGCCAAGTATGCACAATATCTCCTTGAGATATTTCACATGGCAGACTACAAGTCTTCCCTGGATCCTTTCCTATCAGGATTCAGACTTGAGCATGGTGGGGACACTACATTGGTTGATAGAACACTACACATATAGCTAGTGGGTTGCTTGTTGTATCTCACACACTCCAGACCATACCTCTCCTATGCAATTGGCGCAGTCTTCAGGTTCATGCAGGAGCTGCATGAGCTACATTGGAAGGATGAAAACTATATCCTTCGATATGTATAGGGAACCAACACCTTTGGGATTCACTATTACAAAATACACATTGGACCTCATCATGTTCACTGATTCTGACTGGGATGGTGATAACATTGATTGCAAGTCCACATTTGGTTACTCGCTCAATCTTGGTTCCATGCCTATCTATTGGTCGAGCAAGAAGCAGGCTGCTATTGCTCTATCTTCAACCGAGGAAGTGTACAAAGGGGTAGTTAACATAACCGTTTAGGCTATGTGGCTACAAAATTTTCTCACTGAGTTGGGAATTCAATTTCATTGACCAATTTTCATCTGCTGTGACAACCAGAGCACTCTGAAGTTCTGCAGAGATCCATTTCAGAGGAAGCAGATGAGGCACATCAAGATCCACACGCACTACATCCGGGACTTACTACATGAGTGGATCATTAGCCTGGAGTTTTTTCCTTCAGTAGAATAGACTGCAAACATCCTCACCAAGACCTTCATTGAGCAGGAGTTTCATTCTCTGTGTAGTCATCTTGGAGTGAAGGACACAATTTCCTAGCAACTACTAGTTCTTCTATTTACATACATTGTACTTTGAGGGGGTTTTTTTACCATGAGGTTTTACCTCTTTCCTTGTTTATTTTAGTGTATCTTTTGTATTTGGGTACCTAACATGGCCTCGTTGTCGAGACCCATTCTTTATTTTCACCATAGTGATGTTCAGGGGGGGTGTTTGAGTTACTTCACACACACCTAGGATTTATTTTTCCTAAGGTTTATCCTATATTTATTATTCATTATTCAATCTCCTATATTTTAGGAAGAATATTCCTCTAGGGAGAATATTATCTTTAGTTTTCACTTCAGTTTGATTAGTTGAGTGGAGTCTAGATGCTACATTGGGATTATCACCATGCAACATTGGTATCATCACCAACTAATGCACATTGTCCTTGGGATCATCACCAGATTAGTGCATTACCCATGATTCCCTGATATCCTCCTCACTTCACTCCGTTTGAGTCAGTTAATTGAAGACTGATAGACTAGTTAACATAGCTAGGTGGCAGCTCACTCCCATAACTGCCTAAGAGACTAGATTAGGTGGAAATTTACTCCCATAACTGTTGGTGTGTGTCTAGATAACTCTATACCACCACTATGGAGCATTATATTCTCCTCCAGTGCACATTGGTTGAGTTATACAAAGTATATCATGTGTAAATTATCATTCATTAATTTGGTTAATGAAAATTCTTCTATTCTTTCTTTCTTGCTTCTATTTTCTCATATTTTCTCTACAACTATGTATGTCAATTCCTGGCTATATCTATTTTGTGCAGGTTCAACACATTTACATTTAACCCATATGCTCGTGCACCTATGGTACTTTAAAGGTATCAGGATTGGGGTTGTTCTTTGGCGGGGTGACGAGTGAAACATGGACTTGCAGAATGTTGGGGAAGGTGGATGGAAGGGGAATGTGGTTCCTACATTTGTAGTGAATGGATCCTCGGGCTCTTTTGCATTAGTCTCAGCGTTAGTGTGGGGAAGGGATGATGGAGTGGTGGATTTTAGTGAACTAGCAGTTTGTCGCTTAATCTCTTCAATGATAGGGGTGGATTTTAGTTGTTCTATGTGGTCATCAAGAATATTGATGATGGGGACAAATGAAAACGTAGGGGGAGTAGTGCCGGCATGGGGAAAAAGTGAAGAAATGGGTATGGAATTTGTGATAATGGGATCATTGGTGGATGTGGAAGGAGAGCTTGTGCAAGGTTTCTTTGGATGAAGCACAACTATAAGGATGTCACAAAGTACTTTACCTGAAAAATGTGGCAGCATCTAGAATTGACGGAAATTGCAACGAAATTATACTTGACAGTGCCTCCTCTTCCTCATCCTCCTCTTACTCTAAGGGTGTGGACACTATTTTTGTGGCTATTGTAATGGAACCTGGAACATCGTTTGTGTAATACCCCAAGGTTGAGCCCCTTATGAATTGTAATTTTGCTTATAAGCTGGTGAGACAAGTGGTTATAAGATGGAAGAATTATGTGTTTATTAGGCTGGTGAGCCATATGCCAAGGCCAATGAGCCTGATTTTTGTATATGTAATTATGCAGAACATTAATAAAAATATAAACACTGCTATGTGTAGACTGACCATGAAGAAGAGTTATGGGGGACTAAGCTCCACTAGGTAGGGTAAGGAAGTGGGGGCTAAGTATTTGGGCCTAGGGGCTAAGCTAGGGAGCTTACCTCTAGAGGAATAATATTTAATATTATTTCCTAAAGATTAAGGTGAACATGATATGTTTTTGTTATCTTAAGTTCTTGGAAAGTGGGATGTAGGCTAAATGGAGCACATGCATCTCCAAGAAGACAAGTGTCGACCTGGGCGCATGCAATTAAAGCTGAAGCATCAGCTTGTGTTGGGGGGATTCCAATTCTTCCATCCTCTACCTGAGTTCATGGGTTGTCCTCGATCTAAACCTGTTTTCTCTCTACGTCTAACCTCTACATACTCTCATGCATCTCTGAAACCAGAAACCGTGAAGTTGTCATGTGCTTCTTCCTGTGAAGCCGACACAATTTTAGTCGCCTGAGTTGTGTTGTGACTTAATGTTAGGATGTTGCTCTTTTGGGTGTCCATACCTGTTTTTCCCTATTTCTCTTATTGTTGTTGTTGTTGTTGTCACCCATACTTGGTTGTTGTTGAGTTGAAGACTGGTTGAAGAGGTAGGTTGTAAGGCCTGTGAGAAACTCTCCCAGGTGAGAGAGTTTGCTAGGAAGTGAGTTCTCCTGGAAGGGAGTCCCGTAGTAGCTACACTACTCTGATACTTCGGGTCCAGCTTGTTGTTGAAGCCCAAGGTAAGGGATTTTTACTAGCTGATGGACTTGTATTAATGAAGGTGTATTCTCCTGGGGTTGAGCAGGTGTGTGGGGAATGAGGGTCTATGGGTTGTGGGCTTAAGTGGCTCTTGGGATAAAATATCCTTCTTGTTTCTTTGTGAAACTTACTTGTTGTCCTTGCCAAGCCTATAATTCCCTTGCCTGGTAGAGTTTAGTCCCAGCTCAGGGGTGACCTACTGCTGAGAGTGATGAGCATCGTGGTCTAAGGCTGGGAGGTTCATGGAAGGTCTGCATGCAGTTGGTGTATTTACTCCAACTAAATGATAAGTATCATTGTTGTTCTTAATTATGTATTTTATGCATGTTTTATGATGCTTGAATGTTATCATGTATTCTGTTGCATGCGGATTTACTGTTAATATTGTTTGAATATGAACTGGTAGCAATAATTCTATGTTATCGTGATTAAGTGTTTTAAATTCATTAAAATGCATATATATCATATAAGTGTATATTCTGCATGGTAGCATTACCCCGTCTCTGGAGGGTCAGGGATGTTATGAATTGGTATCATAGAATGGTTTCGACACTGAGCATGGATGGGCCATGTTAGTGGTTAACGAGACAAATATTTCAGAGTGAATTGTTGTCGAAAGGGACAAAATTCGAGGTTCAGAGTGTCCATGGGTGCAAGGATTGCGTCGATAGAGTCTTTGACTCAAAAATCTCGAGAGAAATAGATTGAGTTTTCTCATGAAGGGACGCGAAGATCTATTGCAAGGAGTGCACGAATCCGAAAGTTGACCAAGTGTCTAAGGAACCCTCTAAGGAGAAAGGGGTTTGAGAAACAAAGCTCGGGAGGAGGAGAGACAATAGTCATCAGATTTGTTGTTGGAAGGAGTCTGGACCATTAGATCTGTGTCCAGAAAAGCAAAGGAGAGCGTTGAGGAGGAAACAGATTCCAAGTTGTCAGATCTAAGTTCAAAGGATTGACAGTTGTCCGATCCAGGTTGGCAGGTGGCATAAGATCCCCAACTCCGGAGTGAGAGCACTTCAAAAGTTTTGTGATTAAGGAGAAAGTGAAATAGCCGATGTAGATCCTGGCCGTTGGTTGCCAGAGGGGAACATGTCAACAGATCTGAGACTTCGGGGAAAGTCACTTCGGAGGATTTCAAGTGTTGTGAGTTTGAAACTCCAAAATCCCGAAGTGCCGAAGTCACTCATAGTCGTTGATCATGAAGGAGGACATACGTCGGTAGATCGTGAACTTCGGGGGAAAGCGCTCCGGGAAAAAGAGAGCGTGGAGGAGTTGAAACTCCCAAAGTCTGAAGATCTGAAGCCCGAAGAGATGAAGTGGTGAGTCATGATGACGTCACTTGGAGGTGACGTGGACACATGGGATGTGTGCCACGTGTTAGTGGGTTTCAAACCTGTGTAAGGTTGAAATGGCATTTGGAGCGTGACGCGTGTCACCCATTTGAATGGGCCACATATCAACTGCTAGTATTCTACCATGTGGCATCCCATATGAGCAGAGTTAGTGGGGTCAAGGTTACGTAACGTAGTTAAAGGTCGGAGGGCCCACAGTGGCGTTGATCACGATAGATCAAGATCAATGGCTAGAAGGCATTGCAGGGGCCCAAGTTGCAAAGAAGTTAATTATCCAAGGCGGTCCTGCAATCCAAACCGTGGTTTCACCAAAGGGTTATGTGTCAACGTCAGAAGAATTATGAGATGAAATACGGGTTACTCCAAACCACCATTGCATTCCCCCGCAATTGGAAAATGTTAAGTGATGTGACGTAATGACGTCACCATAGGTGATTTGGAATGTTTGAAGTTTAACAGTTCGGATGTGCGGATGCGAGATCCTCCAAAGCTCTGAAGTCCCGAAGACCTGAAGTCTCGAAACTTAGACACCTGAGGTTCCATAGTGAGTGTCAGTCATTGGATGTTGAGTAGACATGGATGGTTGATCCTCCCTACTTTGCGAGTTCAGTAATCTGGAACTCTGAGAGATTGTTGTGTGGTGCTTTGAAATTTTTCGAAGCTGAAGGCTCGAGTAAGAACCTTTTGAATTAGAAATTGGTCACGAACCGTGATCACATGGGTTGGGGACTGAGAGGAAGGGGATAGTACCTGAAAATTATTACAGAGTAGATAAAATCTTGGAAAGAAATGAAATCTGAACATTTTCTTAAAACAAATTGGTTTATGATTGTTGTGGGAATTGTTAAGTACTGATGGCCTAATTTTTTTTGGTTGAGTGCACATTGTGTTTGCAGAGTTCAATGAGTGTTAGGACTGCAATGAATTGCCACTGAGTGCAGAGAAATCGAGGAGGCACAAAATGCTTCCAGTTCAGAGAATGAAGTAAAAGGAATGGATGTCCATTTAGGAGTGGAAGAATCAAACTCCAATGGGCATGGAGGAGAGATGGACAAGGAAGGGAATATGATGAAAATCATTGAACGATTGTAGAAAGACACCCAAGCTCAACGAGTAGATAATAGAAATCTCATGAAATCCAGGGATCAACAAGGAAAATTCAACTTAAAGTTGATGCAAAGTCTGGAAATAATCGAAAATAATTTGGATAAGGAGAGTGACTCAAGCAAAACAGGGAGTCGCAAGAACCCTGAGAGGAAAATAAGATCAAGAAGCATTAGTAGACATCATCACCACTCCCCAAAACATTCCAATAAGGATGCACACAGTGGTTCAAGCCCATCTCCTACCATAAATCATAGGAGATCTGGAGTAGATGAACTGAAAGGTGAAATGAACAAGATTAAACCTCCTACTTTTGACGGAGAACACAAGAAAGATGAAGATGCTGAGACTTGGTTGTTGGGCATGAGGAAATATTTCCAATTGCAGAACTATTCTTCTCAAGTAGAGGGAAGAATTTCCATTTACCAACTTAAAGGAAAGGCATCCAAATGGTGGGAGCAACAAGAGAAGAATGTTACTTGGAGGGAGACAAAAATATGAAAGAGTTATTTGAACTCAAGCTCGGTAGCATGACCATTGATGAATACAAACGAAGATTTTTGGAATTGTTGAAGTATGCCCCGTTCATCAAAGATGATATTTTCAAGATTCATAGGTATCTGAATGGACTGCCATCTTCCATCAGTGAAAAGATCTAGTATGATGACCCAAAGACTATGGAAGAAACTATAAGGAGAGAAAAATTATTATATGATCAACAAAAAAAAAAGCCTACTTTCCAGACATCTTGGGAAGACAAGAAGAAGTTTAAGAGGGAGCAGAGGAAAAAGGGAATGAAATCACCATTCTTCAGGAATATCCCTCAAGGACAACTGGGTTTTAGAGAGCGCAAGAAGGCTTGAGTGGGTGGAAAAATGCCAAGAAAACCACCTATGGAATGTTGGGGCTGTAAAGGAAATCATAGGTACAAAGATTTCCCCCACAAAAATGACAACGTGAGAACTGTCCACAATGTTCAATAGGCAGAAACAGTGGACAACATGGGCAATAGAATACCAAGGATCTACACATCCCTAGACAACAAACAAACAAAATATCAGTCACACATGGTTGAAGTGGAAGGTATGATCAACAACCATGCCTTTACTATTTTAATTGATTCAAGGGCTATTCATAGTTATGTAGATCCTAGAGTCTTGGAAAGTTTGCAATTGTCGAGAACCAAACATGGAAAATCTTGGTTAGTGAAGCTAGCTATAGGAACCAAGAGAAAGGTTACGAAATTGGTTAAGTCCTGTCCAGTGGACATGAATGGACTGAACATCAGAGTTGAATTGAAAATTTTACCTTTAGGTTCCTATGAATGTCTAATTTGGATGGATTGGTTGGACCATCACCATGCCATATTAGATTGTCGTAACAAGGCATTCACTTGCTTGGATGAGGAAGGGAGTTAGAGAACAGTCCAAGGAATTCCCAGGGTAGTTACTGTTAGAGAAATCTCAGCAATGCAGCTGAAGAAGTGCTACAGGAAAGGCTGCCAATTATTTGCAGCCCACTTGGAGGGAGAACCTAAGGATAAGGTGTCAAGTATTGAAGACCATGCAATACTAAAGGAGTTTGAATATGTATTCCAGGAGGTACCAGGACTACCCCCGAAAAGAGATATTGACTTTTTTGTAAACTTGATGCTTGGAGCAGATCCAATATCAAAATCTCCTTATAGAACGAGTACACCAAAGCTGAAAGAACTGCAATTGCAGCTTGAAGAGATTCTAAAGAAGGGGTATATACGCCCAAGTGTGTCACCTTGGGGAGCCCCGATCCTGTTTGTGAAGAATAAATATGGGACGTTGAGATTGTGTATCGATTTCAGACAATTGAACAAAGTGATTGTTAATAACAAGTATCCTCTGCCAAGGATCGATGATCTCTTTGATAAGTTGAAGGATGCTAAGATATTTTCAAAGATAGATATCAGGTCAGGATATAACCAGGTAAGAATAAAGGATGAATACATTAGAAAGACCGCCTTCAAAAAAATGTATGGTCATTATGAATTCACAGTGGTGCCATTTGGGTTGTCGAATGCACCTGTTGTTTTCATGTGCCTAATGAATGGTGTATTCAGGGACTATCTGGACAAGTTTTCCATAGTCTTTTTGGATGGAATCCTGGTGTATTCGAAGTCAGAGGAAGAGCATGAACAACATATGATGATGGTGTTGTGGGTGATAATATAGCACAAACTTTATGCCAAACAGATCAAGTGCTCATTTTATCAAAAGCAGAGCCATTACTTGGGACATATCATTTCAAAGGATGGTGTAGTGTCCCCAAGGCCAAGCCCCGATGTAAACCATGCTCTGAAAGAGATTGTAAATATGTGTTATAGGCTGGTGAGCCAAGTTTTGTATAAGTCGGTAGACTTATGTATTTGATTAGGCCTGAGAGCCTAAGTGTTGAAGGCCAGGAGCCTGTGAGATAC
>SNQJ01S0053310.1:88608-113846 GCA_010110895.2 Picea sitchensis
GTTAAATGCTATGGAATGTTTAATTATAGCAGTAACCAGATATGTTTCACTCTGTATTTTAATTGTGTTTAATTGTGCTTAAATGCATGTGGTTATATTGGCCTGTGTTTATTATTAAAAGAGTGTACATAATATTACAAGAGTGCGTTAAACCTCTTGGTTCTTTAAATTGGTACACTACAAATTGGTATCAGAGCAATTGGTACACTACAGATGGGATAGTTGTGGATCCTGAGAAGATAGAGGCCATCGGAGAATGGCCAGTGCCTAAGAATGTGACAGAAGTCAAATCCTTTATTGTTCTAGCTGGCTATTACCGAAGGTTGATTGTAGGGTTCTCAAGGATAGTTCACCCTATCACTTCCTTGCAAAGGAAGGAGAAGAATTTTCAGTGGACAGAAGAATGTGAGAAGAAATTCCAGTAATTGAAGCAGCTATTAACTAGTGCTCCAATCCTGAGGATTGCAGATCCAAATGGGGATTTCGTAGTGTGCATAGATGCATGCAAAGAAGGAATGGGAGGAGTCCTTAGCCAAAATGGATTTGTAATATGTTATGATTCCAGGAAATTGAAAGAGCATGAAAATAACTATGCAACTCATGATTTGGAGTTGGCAGATATTATTCAGGCTCTAAATAAATGGAGGACTTACCTCATGGGAAAGAGGTTTGAACTGAGGACAGACCATACCAGTCTAAAGTATTTGTTTGATCAACGAACCTTGAATGCTAGGCAGAGTAGGTGGTTAGAATTTCTTTTTGAATATGACCTTGATATCAAGCATGTCAAAGGAAAGGAGAACAAAGTGGTTGATGCAATGAGTAGGAGAGTGCATGAATTACATGCTACAACCATTAGCATGTACCAAACCAACAATAAAGGTAGAATTTTGGAAGCTGGAAATGAAGATTTGCAGTGCATGGAGTTGGTAGAAAAGTTACAACAAGGTGAGATTCCACAGAAAGTGGAAGATTATAAGTTGGAAACTGATGGAACACTCTTGTACAGAAACAAAGTTTATGTACCTGATTCCAAGGAATTGAAACTTATGATTTTGAAAGAAATGCATGATGTACCTTATGCTAGGCACCCTGGATATCAAAAAACTGTGGCAGCAGTCAAGAGACATTACTTTTGGCCAGGTATGAACAAAGAGATTACAGAATACATCGCCAGATGTATGGAGTGTCATAAGGTTAAAGCTGAGCACAGGCACCCAGCAGGGTTTATACAACCTTTATCCATCCCTGAGTGGAAGTGGGAAGTAGTGAAAATGGATTTCATCACATGATTGCCCAGAACAAGCAAGCAGCATGATTCAATCATGGTGATGGTGGACAAGTTTACAAAAGTTGCCCATTTTATTCCATTGAAGACTACTCACAAGGAAGCTAACGTTGTCGATATATTTATGAGGGAAATAGCATGATTGCATGGTGTTCCCAAGACAATTGTGTTTGACAAAGACCCAAAATTCACCTCAAAATTCTGGAAAGGGTTATTCAAAGGGTTAAAAACGAATTTAAACTTCATCACTGCTTATCATCCTCAGTCCGATGTGCAGACAGAGAGGGTGAACCAAGTGATAGAATACATATTAAGGATGTATGTGATGGACAAACCATCTAAATGGGAAGACTACCTACACTTGGTAGAATTCGCCTACAACAATGGGTATCAAGCATCACTGAAGATGAGCCCGTTTGAAGCACTTTATGGCAGAAAGTGCAACACTCCAGTAAGATGGGATAACCCAACTGATAGAGAAATAGTTGGACCAGAGTTTCTCAAGGAAATGGAAGAACAAATGATGAATATTAAGAAGAATTTGAAAGCTACCCAAGTCAGGAAGAAAAGTTATGCTGATAAAAACTGAACCCACAGAGAGTTTAAAGTGGGAGAGCATGTTTTCTTGAAAGTGGAAGCTAACAAAAGTTCCATGAAGATGGGAAACTATTCCAAGTTGGCATCCATATTTTTTGGACCGTTTGAAATCCTAGAAAGGATTGGACCAGTTGCATATATGATTGCATTGCCTGCATCCATGACTGTACATAATGTGTTTCATATTTCACTGCTTAAGAAATATATGCTTGATGCTAATTATGTAATCGATTGGAATGTGATTCAAGTGGAGCAAGAAGGCGTCTTGCAGGTGCATCCGGTGCGTATACTGGACCATAAAAGCAACCAGCTCTGAAATCGAGCCATAGGGCTTGTAAAATTCTAGTGGACCTGGTACGGTCCTGAGGATGCAACATGGGAGCATGAAGATGCTATACGGGCATAGTACCCACATATTTTTAAAGATTTTGGAAATCTTGTTGTTGTTTTGTAAATAATTTGCACTGAGACAGTGCAAAAATAAGGGGAGGGGATTGTAATACCCCAAGGCCGAGTCCGTTCTAAATTGTAATTTTTCTTATAGGCTTGTGAGCCAAGTGGTTACAAGTTGAAAGACTTATGTGTTTATTAGGATGGTGAGCCAGATGTCAAGGCCAATGAGCCTTAATTTTGTATATGTAATTACGTGGAACATTAATAAAAATATAAACATTGTTGCGTGTAGACCGATCATGAAGAAGAGTTATGGGGGACTAAGCTCCACTAGGTACGGTAAGGAAGGGGGGGCTAAGTATTTGGGCCTAGGGGCTAAGCTAGGGGGATTACCTCTAGAGGAATAATATTTTAATATTATTTCATGAAGACTAAGGTGAACATGATATGTTTTTGCTATCCTAAGTTTATGGAAAGTGGGACGTAGGCTAAATGGAGCACATGCAGCTCCAAGAAGACAAGTGTCGACCTGGGCACATGCAGTTAAAGAGAAAGCATCAACTCGTGTTGGGGGGATTACCATTCTTCCATCCTCCACCTGATTTCATAGGTCGTCCTCAACCTAAACCCATTTTCCCTCTGCGTCTGACCTCTGCATACCCTCACACATCTCTAAAACCAAAAACCATGAAGTCATCCTGTGTTGCTTCCTATGAAGTCAATGCAATTGTAGTCGCCTGATCCGTGTTGTGAGTTAACATTAGGCTATTTCCATTTTGGGTGTCCATACCCATTTTTCCCTGTTGTTGTTGTCACCCATACCTAGTTGTTGCTAAGTCAAAGACTGGTTCAAGAGGCAGGTTGTCAGGCCTGTGAGCAACTATCCCAGGTGATAGAGTTTGTTGGGAAGTGAGTTCTCCTAGAAGGGAGTCTCGTAGTAGCTACAATACTCTGAGACTTCTAGTCTAGCCTGTTGTTGAAGCCCAAGGTAATGGAGGTGTACTAGCCGATGGACTTGTATTAGTGAAGGTGTATCCTCCTGGGGTGGAGCAAGCATGTGGGCAATGAGGGTCTGTGGGTTGTGGGCGTAAGTGGATCCTGGGATAAAATATCCTTCCTGTTGCTTTGTGAAACTTCGTTGTTGTCCTTTCCAAGTCTAGAATTCCATTTCCCGGTGGAGTTTAGTCATAGTTCGGGGGTGAACTACTGTTGAGAGTGATGAGCAGCACAGTCTAAGGCTAGGAGGTTCGTGGAAGGTCTGCATGCAATTGGTGGATTTACTCCATCTAAAAGATAAGTATCATTGTTGTTCTTAATTATGTATTTTATGCATGTTTTGTGATGCTTGAATGTTATCATGTATTCTGTTGCATGTGGATTTACTGTTAATCTTGCTTGAATCTGAACTGGTAGCAGTAATTATGTGTTATCGTGATTAAGTGGTTTAAATGCATATATATCATATAAGTGTATATTTCACATGGTAGCATTACCCGGTCTCTGGAGGGTCGGGGATGTTACAGATTGGTGTTGGGGCCTATCGAAGCGAAATGACAAGAAAATGATAGGAAACACTAGACTTCTTCTTCACTCGCTTGACTGCATACCATGAGAGAAACTCCTTGTCTAGATTTTTCGCATTAAGGTAGTAGGGTAAGGGAGGAGTATGAAATTGTTCCATAGTTGTACCTAGTGGCCACACAAAATTGTGGTATCTAGATTCATGAAAAACCATATTGTGTTGGTATGTCGATTGAGGATATCTTGTGGAATCCTATAGAATTGGGCGGCAGTGATAAGCTCATTGTGCCACTGCAGAAAAGCGTTGTTGAATGAAGAATTGGAGATATCAGTATGGACATGCCATGGCTCAAATATCATCTCCACTTGACTATATAATGTTACTGCTAAGTCCCTCCCCATTGGTGGTTGCCACTTCCACATCACAAACATGACTAGGAGGTATCCATAGATGAATTAGCTAGTCTTCTCGTGCGCATCCATCCAAGGCTGCAACATTCCATTCCTTAAATATTGACACTAGTCCAAGATGGCATCTTGTGCATATAAATCAACCGTTGAGAGGGAATATAATGTAGATTCCCCCTTGGTTTATTTTTTCATTACTTTGTTGGAAATCATGTAACAAGCACAGCGGACCGGATCAGGAAAAATGGGTGCAATCAGAGCTCCTCAACCTCCTCTCATGGTGTTGAAATTATCATGGAGGATAACCTCTCCCTTTTTCCTTCCATGCTTCCCTGGCCCTTGGAAGGACTATGTAACATCATCACCTTCCATTGAGAGACTGATAATCTAGTGAATATCTTCAGCATGAATCGAGTATTCTTTTTCCAACCATAGGGATCCAATTTGGACACAACTGATGAGAATTTTGTGTAGCAACCAAGTTCTCCTGTAGCCCCAAATACTAGAAAATACCACAATTGAATGAGTGTGGACTCTCATAGTGGTACATAGGAGGTCTTCCATTCCGTACCAATATCGCCTGACAATAATGGGAAATACTCCAGATATTCTTATACTTTCATCTATGGGAACAAGGCCACATATGAAAAATCTACATCGATGAGCCGAGTTTGATAAAATTTACCCTATAAGTCTCCTGTAATCGTAACTCATGGATTAATGATGTCTGTTGGAACAACTTCCTTGGGAATGGCCCCGTGAGTAGTTGTAGCATGAAGCATGGTGGGACACCTACGCGAATAGACAAGTTCAAAATGAGGACACAGACATGGTCCCATAACTGGGTATGGAAATGACTTGAATAAAACATGATAAGTTGAGCAGTCAGGTGATGACGAGTTTATAGGAAAAAACATGTAGTGACGAGAAGGAAGCATTAAACAGTGATTAAGGGGGACAACAAAGAAGTAATGTGACATTAACGATGGACATGACCAATGAATGCAACAGGATCTAATAAGTGATTTGGGTAATAAAGAGAACTAGTACCAATACAAATTTGACAAGACACAATATCCAAAACATTTAACGAACACATCGATGGTTAACCAAAAAAGTACCGATTGTTAGAAAAATAGGATCGTGGAAAAATAAAATAAAACAAATGTGGAAATAAAACACAAAAATATACACAATACAATAGAGACACATATATATGTGGTTCACCTAGTGTGGGCTATGTCCACCAGAGAAATTTCCAGGTCTTTCCTTTTTATTATCCAACAAAATGAAGGGATACAACTTACAACACACCCATTGTAACTTCCACTTATTTCTCTCATAGTCTCCTCTCTTAGAATACAATATTCATAATGATGCATAGCTGCAA
This sequence comes from Picea sitchensis, assembly GCA_010110895.2. NCBI lineage: Eukaryota > Viridiplantae > Streptophyta > Pinopsida > Pinales > Pinaceae > Picea > Picea sitchensis. Next base: position 94,206 of record SNQJ01S0053310.1, read on the forward strand.
TACATTTCCCTCATAAAAGAGGGTTTCCTTCTAGGAAATAAACCCTAACATAACTTCTATCGTTAGGTCTGTGACATTATATTGAATGGTCCATATTTACTATGAAATTACAATATACATTTGCAAGACAAATTTTCCTTTGGGGGATTCGCCCCCAAACCCCCACCGGGGGCCCTCTTTTCCCCAAACCCCGCAAGGGGTAAAATCCCCCCTACACCCTCCCTCCCCTACGTGGAGGTGTGTACAATATTCATGGGGTATAAACATGGCTGAAAACAAGGACCTCTGAATCAAGAAGATAATCAGGCTCCACAACCAACAATCTCCCACTTGGAGAGTAATCACAACAAATCCACTATTGTTGTATTTTTTGGACTATGATTCTTCTTGGACTTGGAAAAATTATCATATTCACCTTCATGCTTGAATACCAAATGAAACTGAACAAGAACTCATTTTCTCCCTGGGTACTCACTTTGTTAACATGTTTGCACGATTCTAGCTAGTATGTATCTTTTCCAACTTCAAATGTCCATCTTCCAAGAAAGATCGTATGAAATGGTAATTGATTTGTATATACTTAGTATTTGAATGGAAGGATGAGTTCTTTACAATATGAATGGAACTCTCATTTTTAAAGTACAACTTGTTATTCTCCTACTTCTTTCCCAATTCCTCCATAAACCTTTGTAACCAAATCATTTATTTAGTAGCATCTGTAGCAATAACATACTCTGCTTCTGTTGTTGAAAGTGCAACAACCTTTTTCATTTTCAAAATACAACTTACTGATGTTCCACCTATAGTAAAAACATACCTTGTGGTGCTCCTCCTACTATCTTTATCACCTTCCATATATGAATCAAAATATCCCTATAGAAAAATGTCTGAACCTCCAAAACATAACGCATGAGTAGCAACACCTCTCAAATACCTGAGAATCCACTTTACTGCCTCCAAATTTTCTTTACCTAGATTGTTCACATACCTGCTCACAACTCCCACTGCATGTGCAATATCTGATCTTGTGAAAACCATCGCATACATCAAGCTTCCAACTGTTGATGAATAAGGGACCCTAGACATGTATTCTATCTCCTCATGTGTCTTGGGAAACATTTCTTTGGTTAATTTGAAATGGCTGGCCAAAGGTTTACTAACTGGTTTTGAATAATGCATTCTAAACCTCTTCAACACCTTCTCTATGCACTCACCCTGAGACAATGTCAATTTGTGATTTTCCCCGTCTCTTGTTATTCTCATACCAAGGATTTTCTTTGCCTCACCCAAATCCTTCATCACAAATGAATTAGCTAATTTCTTCTTGAGCACATTTATATCCTGCATATTAGACCCTGCAATAAGCATGCCATCTACATACAATAGCAAGATAATATAGCTTCCATTTTCTATCCTTTTAAAATAAACACAATGATCAGAATGACATATACTATAACATTGTTCTGTCATAAACCTGACAAACTTCAAATACCACTTCCTTGGAGATTTCTTTAGGCCATACAAGCTCTTCTTCAACTTGCATACCAAATTCTCCTTCCCTTTGACCTCATACACATGTGGTTGTTGCATATAAACATATAAATCTCTTCCTCCAAATCCCCATGGAGAAAAGCTATTTTTACATCTAATTGTTCAAGATGAAAATACTCTACTACCACAAGACTTAAAATAGTCCTAATTGAACTCATCTTAACAACAGGAGAAAATATTTCATCAAAATCTATACCTTTCTTTTGTGCAAACCCGTTTACAACAAGTCTAGCCTTGTGTCGCTTCTTTCCTCCATCTTCTTCCTTCAACTTGTAAACCCATTTATTCTACAATTCTTTTCTTCATGCATGCAAATGAACCAAGCCCCAAGTCTAGTTGTTTACCAAGGAATCCATTTCATCTTTCATACCTTGCTCCCACTTCTTTTTAGTGTCTACCTGCATTGCCTCTTCATAACATTATGGTTCACTAGAATCAATCAACAATAAATAATACAATGAAGGAGTGTATCGTTCAGGGGGTCTACTTAACCTAGTAGATCTTCTAACAACACTTGCAGTAGTTTGATGTACTTGTTGCTCTTGTTGTTGTACATTTTTATTTTCTGGTACCTTTGGAATTTCTTTTTTAGTGATCTCATCAAGCACTATGTATTCTGGTTTTTCTTTTTCTTGTATCTTTCCCTACAACTGCTCTTTGTACATGACCTTCTCATTGAATATGACATCTCTACTCTTAATTATTTTAAGATTTTCATAATACCATAAGCGATAACCAAAAGCATTAAAGGTACACTTCTTGGATTTTTCCTCAAGATTTGTTCTATCTTCTTTATCAATATGGACAAATGCTTCATAACCAAAATTGTTCAAAAAAGAATAGTTTACCTTTTTACCTATCCATGCCTCCTCTAAAATTACACCATCCAAAGAGCTTGAAGGTCCTATGTTTATTAAGTAAGAAACAATATCTACAACATCTGCCCAGAATTGTAAGGACAACCCAACATGTAATCTCATACTCCATGCACACTCCATGATTGTCCTGTTCATCCTTTCTGACACAAACCATTTTCTTGTGGTGTTCCCAGAACTGTCTTCTCTCTACGAATCCCATGGTATGAACAATAATCATCAAACTCCTTGCTGCAATATTCACCTCCTTTGTCTGATCTGAGACACTTCAACCTTTTTCCTATCTCATTCTAAACCAAATCTTTCCATTTCTTAAAAGTATAAAAAAAAATCATATTTTTGTCGAATGCAATAAACCCAAGTTTTTCTAGTTGCATCATCAATAAAAGTAACATAATAACGAGAGCCACCAAGAGATGATACATGCGCTAGTCCCCATACATTTGTATGCAGAAGATCTAACCTTTCACTCTTCTTTTATTTTCTGACTCTTAAAAATATGAATCTCTTATGTTTTCCATAAACACAATGCTCACATAAATCTAAATCAATTTGTTATGGTAATGATGTTAAGGGATGCAAAATGTGAGATCCTACTTCCCTGAAAATCATCATGGACAAAGATGTAGTTTTTGATGAATCTCCTTTTATAAAATCATACATAGTAAAATATGAAAGGTTCAAAGGATGTCTTGTAGCAAAAGGGTATTTGGAAGGTATTGATTTCCATGAAAGTTTCTCACAAGTTGTTAAAATCTTGTTTCTATTCATGTTGTGTTAGCACTAGTTGTGTTACTTGATCTTGAGTTAGTAAAACTAGATGTTAAAATTGTTTTAGATGGAGTTTTTGGATAAGGAAATGTATATGGAACAAACAAAAAGGTTAATTTAGAATCACAAAAAAAGATTTGTTTGCAAACTCAGGAGTCATTGTATGGGCTAAGGTAACCAGGAAATGGTACAAGATGTTTGATTCCTTCATGGTGAGCCAATTTTTTCAAGAAGTGAGTATAAAAATTGTGTTTATGGTATATTTATTATCTTGGTGTTAAATGTTATGCTTGTTGCAAGCACAAGCATGTTTGAGATCAACATGTTGGTTCAGTTGGTTAGGACGTTTGAGATGAAGGATCTAGGAGTAGCAAAACAAATCTTAGGCATGGAAATACACTCAGACAGGAAGGATGGTAAGATTCGTTATCACAACATAAGTATGTGGTGAATATACTTAGGAAATTTAGTATGAATAATGTGAAACCGGTTTATGTCCTAACTAATGAAGAAGAAAAGGCTTATATGTATCGAGTATCATATGTTATTAGGAAGTGTTATGATTGCGATGGGAAATGATCAATATTTCATATGCAATGTTGTTGTGAGTAGACACATGGAAAAACTAGGTGAAGAGCATGGAAACGGGTGCTTTAGTATATTAGAAGCACAAAAGCACAAGTATCACCTACAGTGGTTGCAGTGTTTTAGTTTTTGGTTATGATTCAAGAGATTTAGACAAGAGGAGACCTACCTCATGTTGTGTATTGCAAGAATTAAAGGATCTATTGGGTAAGTTTGGACAAGTACAAGATGAGGTGTTCTATGGTGGTCAAAGTGTTGTGGATTTGACTAACAATCTAGCATATCAAAATGAGACAAGTGCATCAGTTTATAAGACAATTTACTGATGGAGGAAGAATGGTTCATACTGGAGTGAATAGTGCATACATGTTCACATAACAATAATGTTAGAGACGTTGTGGAGTTGTGATGGTGCTTGGCTTCTCTTGGCTTGTAGAAAAGGTGATGAATTAATTCGGGCATGATATATCAGGTAAATTGTTGTCAAGATGGATATTGTTGAAACTGCCAACTAATTTTCCATGTTGATGCATGCACATAGTATCAACTAAAAATAGAATGCACATGCATGCACACTTCAATAAACAGTTTGTGCAACTGTTAGATCATGATGTAATCAATTTTTCTAACTGTGTAATAGATACTATATATCTAGCATACTTGTAGATGTGTGGAGGTAGCAATGTAGTGTAGAAAAGTGTCTGTGAAGTGAGGAGAGGATGGTTGTATGTCGGATATTGGCTATTGTAATTCTCCCTTGATCAATAAGAATGTCGATTATCATTGCCCCGTGGATGTTTCCCTTGTGAAGGATTTTACAACATAAAATATTGTGTTCAATTGATGTGATTGTTGTGTCATGTTTTCTTTTCCATGAATATATGTGTGCTTGTTTATGCTTCCACTACCTAACAATTATTCCAAGAAATTGTGATAGTTGCAGATGTTACACTTATTATTTGAGCGACAAGAACCCCAACTCTTTCTCCATCATTTGAATTTCTTTATCCACTTTAAGTTAATAATGATCTTCTCTAGAATACTATTGGTTTGTGCATGTCATCACTTCTTTGGCTTTTCTGGAAGGAAGCATCTTTTCCAAGACATCCAACTATTTGTTTTTTCATTCAGAATCACATGATGGTGTGATACTTTCAATTTTGTAATCCAAATAATTTGTATGATTTATTTAGTTTGGAGATTGAAATTAGCATATTTAATACATTTTGAAATGTGTAAGTGTAATGTAATTTGTTATCAAAAAATTTAGGAATTTTCTCTGATACCACAATGTAGCATCCCCAACCCCAATTTGGGCCATGCCACACAGAATTTTTGTCTTTGATACTATTTAATTTATAACATGATTTGCACATGCAGTAATTATGCAATGCAAACAACATACAATTCATGCATAAATATGTATAATAACATAAACAAGAATTCACACAGTAAATAACATAAAAATATCAATAAATAACACTTATCGTTTTTATTATTCACCAACTGCGTGTAGACCTTAGAATTTCCTCCCAACCATAGACATTGCTTCTCATAAAACTCTTAGTAGTAGGTCACCCTCGAGATAAGGCTAGAAACTCCACTAGGGAAGGCTTCCTAAGCCAGACTAAGGTCTAACCAACACAATAAAAACTTAGTTCAAGGTGCCAACTACTTCAACTAACATACAACCTCTCATTTCCCACAACCTGTCCCACCCTAGGAAGTGTTCCCCTTCTCTGCTCAATAGTTCTACGACTATCCCACTTCCCTTCTAGGGTTTCAACAACTGGTCAGAAAAAAGGTCTCAGATATTTATAGTTATTTCCCAGGACACAGGGAAAACAATTCCTAACAATTCTCCCACTCAGAGACAATTCTCATGGGCCTGACAACCAACTTCTTCAGCATGCACACATGCTTGACAATATGCTTCTTCAGCTCAAACTACTTGGGTTCAGTGGATACCAATTGCTCCCAAAAGATCCCAAGTACAAGTACAAATGGTGATGGAAGGAAGGTCGAATGGCTAGAGGAATAGTGAGAATGATGATTGAATCATGGTAAGAATGATAGAAAATACACTACTTCCCACCTTTATGTATGCATGTTCCCAACTTGACACTTGTCATGTTGGAAACTACTTGGTCCCCACTTGACTGATATGTTCCCCATCCTTATGAATTAGGATAAAATATCACATAACTTAGACTTTAGGAAATATTAATATAATATTCCCTTTGGATTAAGCCCCCCTTGGCTTATCCCCACTTCCTAGGCTCTTATCCCCCCTTTCCCTTCTGATATAGTTCTATCCCCCCATACTTTTTTTTTTTTTTTTTTCACGGTTGGTTTCTAGCAATGATGTATTTTTTCTGGTTGGTTTCTAGCAATGATGTATTTTATTAATAATCCAAGTGTGATTACATATTACAATGATAGGCTTGCTGACCTTTTGGTATCTATGCTCTCCAACTAGAGAATCACACAAAAACTTAGGTCTCAAAATCTCTTGGCTCACCAACCTATATGTACATTTACAATTGGGGCTCGACCTAGGGGTATTACACTATGGATATAACTAAGAGTTAGGTTCTATTTTTACATAATGTCGATGATGTAATGATATGTAGGAGTAGATCTATAAGATGAAGTCTAAACTTTAAAATTTCTAAAATTTAGATATTTTTTTACAATTATTATCAAGAAAAATGATTGGAATTACATTTTTTTGTTATTAAATTTTTCATTTTTTATTGCGAAAACATATTCAACATTCTCAATGACCCTTATTTCATTTGAATTATACAATCTTAAAAATTAATTTTATGAATTTTTAATTAAATTTTAAACAAAAATAATTGAGAAAAAATAACAATGAAATCCAAATCATAACATATTTAAATGAAACTAATTTATCGATAAAACATATTTTTTTTTCATAAATTCATATTTTGTATAAAATACAAATTGTCCTTGCTAAACTTATTTGTAACAAGCTTTATTTTTTTTCATAAATCTATATTTTATATAGAACACAAAATTTTACCTTCCTAAACTTATTTTTAAAAATTTCTAACCATTTAAACCATCTTGAAATGATTTTGTCCAATTATAACTTTGTTCAAAATTTTCACCATTAAAAACAATTTCTATTTCTAAAAGAAGTGATTCACTTTTTTCTTTATTTATTCATATATTGATTATATATATATATATATATATATATTGATGATCATGATGATGATGATGATGATGATTAATGTCTATTACAATTGAATTGGTTTATCGATTTTTAAGAAGGTAAGGGATTACTTGCAATTCTTTAGAATTTTGTTTCTGTGATGATTATCATAGTTTTGTTGAGATTTTTATGTTCAACCCTCTTACTGTCACAAATGTGACACACTCTTTCTTCCCATAATATTTTAGGAATTGACCAACACCATGTCTCACTATGAAACTCATGAAAATTTGTTCTTATTTTAACAATGCCTAATTTCCATATATATGTATATATAAAATGTAGATATTTATTTCATTTTATAATTTAAAATATTATAAATAATAATTAAGAAATTTAAAAATAATTTATTATTTTATATAATTCTCTTCTATTAGTTTTCATTACAGTGATAACATGTCATTTTTTTTTAACTGATAATACTAACAACTAAATTCATTGTTGAAAAACAAAATGCTTACTACATAAATAATATAATTTTTATGTTTAAAATTAAATACATTTATATGAAAATAGTATTTATTCATTTTTGGTATTTATTAGTTAAAGATACTGAGAATAATTTAGAAAAATATTTAAAAATGAGTGAATTAGGTTGTTTGTTTTTATACATACATACAAATATGTGTTGAGTTTAATTTTTAGAAAAATTTATTAAACATGATAATTCTACAAAGAGAAAAATATATATAAAATCATATATATAAAATCATGGTTTAGATTATGAGAATACAAAATTTTGGTATTGTATTTATCAAGGAACAAGATATATTCAAGATTCATGTCCCTAAGTAAGATCACACTCATCGCAAAAAAAATACCACATCCACAAACCTAAACCTTAACAATCATATGAGCAACCAACCATTCTTTGTTAATGGAGTCGATCAGTGTACAAAAAATTAGGGAAAAACAGATTCTTGTAAAGATTTCATGTTAAAGAATCAAATATTTTCTAAGTAAATATAACAGAAAACATCCCCTTTAAAGTTTGTTCTTGTAAATGAAGTTCCTAGGAGAAATGAAGTGACTTTATAAATATGAGAACTCTATTTCCAATAACAAGTTGGGACTTCAAAGGAATTCTAAAAATTGAAATTTTGATTTGTAGTTAGTTAATCCTTGTGGAACCTTTTATAGGGAATGGATTGAAGTGAAAAAGAAGAAAGGAAAAACAAAAAACACCCAGTATTATTTTATTCGTTAGTACTTGATACTCTTCTTCATTGATTAATAATGTTTTATACTTTAATATATATGTATTGATATCTATCTTTTGTTTCTTTACAATATTCAACATACCTTTTGTTTCCTTACAATATTCCATATATGTAGAGTGTAACATCTTTTCTTTATTCTATATATGTAGAGTGTAACATCTTTTCTTTATTCTATATATGTAGTATGTAGAGTGTAACATCTTTTCTTTATTTTATATGAGAAGTTATGTTTATTTTTAAGTTAAAAAAAATAATATTAATGAAACACAATATCAAGAAGTCAACAATAATAACAAATAAATTAAAATAGTTTTAGGAGTTTTAAAAAGGGATTTTGATAATTTAAAAATTATTAATATTGATTGATTTGAAGCATTAACTTCTACTTATGAATCATGAATAATGTGTTAATTATATGGCATCTTTATAATGATGTAAACCAAATATAGAAGTCAAATTTGATGATGACCCTAAAATGAGCAACAAAAATTTATGGTAAGGATGATGACTCAAAGTTGTCAAATTTGTACAACCTAGTAATATCATCAACAATTCGAGTTGCTAGGACATGCTTAGGATCTTTTAAATACTTGATTACAATTTAGTGAGGTGAAAACTCTACAGTTTTACCTTCACCTAAATGAGTGATCCAATACACAAATAGAAGTTTGCAAGAAAGAATTGGAACACATAATACATCATTGAAATGACTATTATCTACATGAATTGTTCCATACCCAACAACACTAAGAGATCTATCATCACCAAAAAACATAATTTTTCGGGTGTTACATCCATTAAGAGAAGAAAAAATTGTTTTATCTTTAGCCATATGATAAGATGCTCCAGAATTAATAAGTCACACATCATAAGAAGAAGTAAACATTGCATTGAAGGAGAAACCAGAAGTAGAAAGTGCATGTTCATGAGAAGAAGAGTTAGAAGAAGGAGAATAAATATTTATGGTGTGCTTCTTCATCATTGCTTCTAAGATTTCCATGTTTCTAAAATATTTAGAATCAAGAAGACCATCTCGCCTACAAAATTTGCAATTCCTTTCAATCTTCTTACGTTTTGTTTTGGGTACTTTGTCACCATTGGGAATAGAATCTAGATGAGAGGATTTGGGAACTTTTTTTTCTATTTTTTTTTGAAAGGATTTTGCTTGTTTGGATGTTTGGTTTTGTCTTTCTGCTAGGCCACTAGGGATTTGTTAGTTGTACTTGTAGTGCTAATCACTCCAAGTTGCAAGAACTTATCTTACTCTCTAATCAGAGAATCACAAAAAAGCTCAAGAGTGGAAGCTCGGTAATCACCCCCTAGAGCTTCTCTTATGACATAAAATGTATATACAAAGACATAATATGCACTACCAAGCTTAGAAAGAATAACATATATGTATCGGTCATCCTTCAAATCTATTTTGCAATCTTGAAGTGAAAGTCTAAGTGTTTTGAAATTATATAAATAATATTCAATGCAAGGGAAATCATTTGGACTTAAAGTCATTAACTAATTTTTAATCTATTGGGCTCAAATTACATTCAGTTTACCAAATACAACTTCTAGCTTAGCCAAAGCTTGATCTGGGTCATTAATTCATTGAAGGTAAATCCATAAATAAGTAGAGATGGACATTCTAATTAATCATTGTGTGTTGTCATTTCTACTATCCCATTTGGCTTTCTTTTCGGCATCAGTGGGGAATTTTTCTTTTCCTAGGGTAATCTGATACAATCCTTTACTTCTTAGTACATCTTCTATATGTGATTTCAATAATAAGTAGTTAGTATTGGTAAGAAAAAGATCAATTGGACAAGCCATATTAAAGTATGTGGATAATATGGATTCAAAATTTGAAATTGATTATCTGAATGGAAAGATCTTGAAAAAATAGGTTGTTTCAAATAAACGACATTGAAAACAGACTTTGGATGTTAAAATTATGTCATTTAAAAAAAAAGGCATAAATGTTAACTAGTGTCATGTGGTAGGTAGAAGTTGGTCCACAAGAAGATTGATGCATAATGAGATGGTTGAGTAAAATAAAATCCCTTTCTTCTCTAACTTTTCCTATAAGTTCACTTTTATAAATAAGTTACTTATGAAGTGACTCACTTTTATAAAATAAACGAGATTCACTTTTACAATGAAACTACTTTTTAAATTAAAGTTGCATGCAAAAAATAACTAAAAAATAAAATATTAAAGTTACTTTTTAGTGATTTACTTTTATAATTTAAAATTTAAGTGAAATGGATTTTATAATGAAATTATGAGACAACTTAAGTTTGCATGAACTTTTCAAAAAACAACTTAAAATAAAGGGACACTTGAACTTACGACCTATTATTAAATAAAACAACTTTCAACTAAGTGAGCTAGAGTAAAATATATCACAATTTTAGTGGAGGGGGGATTTTTTTTTTACTCTTTGCCTTGAAGTACATACTTACTCCAAAAACCCTTATTTTTTCCTGCAAAAACGATTTAACATGGCCATACACAAAAACAAGTGAAATTTTGAAAAAAAAAATATAATCTCAACAATAATGGAGTTAATTCTCAGTTAACTTACCCAAAAAATGCAAGTTTTCTCTCCATTTCTAATTTGTTGAGGTTTCATAAAGCACAAAGCACAAAGCAAAGAACATACATATAAGATAAAGTACTTTCCACTATGTTTCTGATTTTCTGAAATTGAATAGAGCATATGCAGACTAGAAAGAGTAGTGAACCAAGAATAAAAAATAGAAAACTAAAATATTAACTCTGTATTTTTTTTAAAGGCATATTTTGAGTTTGTACCTCTAGATCTGACAAAAATGGCCATATCTTGGGAAAACAAAAACCTTTTTGAGTGAAACAAAAAAGTGTTTACAACTGAAAGAAATTCTTCGAATGTAATGCAATAGTCCTCTTATCCTAGAAATGCATAAAAATAACATAACCCAGAAATGTGGCAACACAGATTCAAATATTTCTCTACAACAGAAGCAAGTCTTCAAACGAGATCTAATACCATGTTCGACAAAACAAGGTATTCCAACATAGGATGAACACTTTCATTAACCACTCACACAACCATATTAAAGATCAATACACAAATGTTTTTATGTGGTTAAAACTCTTAAAGAGTGAAATAGTCCACAACCCTAGCCAAAGTGGTCACTTGAGGAAATATATTATTGCAAAATAAAAATATCTTACAAGAGAGTTTCCCACAATCAATCATCAACAAAAGATCATCTATGCTCTTTAAATAAAGATCATGGACCAATCAACTGTCAAGCCACATATCAATATAGGCATTAAGATCGAGGAGAATATGAGTCATCAAATCACTTTATGTTTAGAACATATCGTGACAGTTGGATTGCATAAGTACAAATGCATATTAATGCGTACTATAGAAACACACTTTTACCTAAAGACATATTAGACCAAGTTGAATTTAACTAAATCATCAATGTCTAGTTATGCTGACAAAGTTATTCTATTTCTTTGAGTTATTTTTGTTGATTTTTTCCATATAGTCTTGAAGGACCTATACATCTCAATTCTGTGAATTTATATAATGAATCACAAACTTTGTTTGTTGCTTCCACAACTACTATATTATCTAAATACGTTTTCACCCTTGGATAACTATATGCTATAGCGCGATTTCTTTGTGCACAATCCCTTTGTGGACTTTCAAATGATCTATGGTCTTCATATTCATGTGTATATGAGGAAATATGTAGTGTACCTTAGATCTAAAAATTCAATCACACATAAGATATTCAATAATAATACTTTACATATTAAAATACCGTTAAGGTATGACAACACCTTACTAGATCCTTTTACAACAAGAGTAATTCATATTCACTTGCCTCTTTGAGGGGGAAAACTCCTAGTCAACTAATCTCTCCAATACAAAAATATTCTCATACATTCTCAATCAGAAGGATTCCATCTTTATTTATAGCCTATCAAATGCTAACTACATAGAAAGGCTTCTCTAATGAGGCCACATTACATTTATAAAATTCTAAGTACCTAATGGGGCCTTATTTAACAATAACTAACATTGTCTACCTAGCCCACATTACATTAAATGGCCACAATACTTATCCTACTCTTATCTCTAATGGACCCATTAACCCCTAGTACAACCCTAGGGAGGCAATTAACAAAATATTTTGTTTATAGCCACCAACATTTCAGGCTTTACCTCAAAATCCTTGAATTCTTCTTTTACCTATACTTGATGCACTACCTTACTCAAACTTATCAACTCTCTTTTTTTCAAATTCTTTGTGCACATTGATGAAATTCTTATACTACCTCAACCATCTCTTCTTATACCAACAATTTTACTTTTATCTTTACATGTTAACTTTTCTTGAATTAGTGTGAACTAACAAGCTTCTCCCATTATAACTATGTTTCTTTGACTCCTCTTGTCTTAAGCTACAAATTTCAACCCATTCACGTTATATTAGACAAGATAAAAACAAAAGCTAATTATTTTGATTTTCAATACATGTTTTAAAAATATATATATATTTTTAAATAGTTAAAAAAATTTATTAGATTTTATGTACTCATATCATCTTTTAATTTGTGTATTATTATTTTTATGTCGAAGTCATATCTTAGTGTTAGGTTTTGTAGAATACCTGTCAACTGGTGGATAGGTTTTCCAAAACCATCCTTTTGATCAAAACCTGTCAACCAAATCACCTTAAAATCTGTCCACCATACCACCTTATCATTCCAGCTATCACTTTGTTGTCCGACCCATTCTTTGAGATGACTACGACACACCTCCTCCTCCATGGACATGTCAATCACACAACATCCTAATATCAGTCACCGCCCTCCATTCACACAACATCATCACAACATACTCTGTATGTAATCCTCACGCCGCCCTCCATTCAGGCAACATCCTCGCAACATCCTTTTTATGTCCTCCTCACACCACCCTCCAGTCACACAACATTCTCGCCATGGTATGATGCATAGGAGCCCTTTGCTCTGAATACGACCTCAGAAATGAAGAGGGATACATGGATGATATGGTCAAACGCTCTGATATCAAACCACACTTATACCAATGATGCACTCATCCACCTGTGTCTCGACTGCACGAGGCGATGCCGCTGATTGAAGCCTGCTTTGAGAGATCGAGGTGGGTTTTAGAGGTGGACGAGCCTTGAGAGAGTGCAGCGAGGATACAATTCTAGTGTAGACCTATTTTTATCCCTTCTACCATGCGAATATACCATTATGTGGCCAATGGATCCATGTCTTTCAACAACCTCACCAGAGAATGCCTCGTGGAGTAAGAGTGATGGAATTTCTCTGCCTGATAAAGACCCTGTTAGAGATAATGCTTACAGGTGTTGTAACTATGAGTTAGCTGTTGTAATCGTGAGTTTCTAGGTTAACTATTACTGTTGTAATAGTTAGTTTCAACTATGACTGTTGTAACTGTGAGTTTCTAAGTTTACTATTTTTAGCTAATCAAATCCACTTTCTTAGGATCTAGATTGCTAGGAGTCAGTGATCTGCATGCTATATATGTAACCTCCATTTGTCTATTAAGTAATAATACATTATATTATTGTGTGTTAATCTTGTGCAATGGCTGCTCTCTCGATTTCTATTTTGGTATCAGAGCAAGGTTAGAATCTTGCTGGCATTGCTGGGTGGAGGAGGTCTGGCTGCTGCTGCGTGGAGGAGGTTCGGCTGCGTTGTTGTGCGCATAGAAGAAGGAGATACTCTCTATCTGTTTGTTGAAACCGTTGTGAAATGTCTATCGCTGAAATCGCCTTTGGAATTGTTGTCTATTATTCAGATCAGTACGGTTACCTCACTAAGGAGCTGCCGCATTCAAAGCAAATGGCCATCGAAAATATTTCAGCGTTTGGTATCTCGGTGTGGATAGATATGAAGGAAGAACCACCATAAACAATCACTGCCCTGCTTTTCTACTTATATATGTATGTGTGGTGTGTTTAAATTTTGTTTATGTATGTTAGATATATTATATGTGTGCGAGAGAGTGTGATTTTATTTGTAATCAAATGATGAAGAACCAATCATTGAACAAAGTAGCATATGTTAAAGCTAGTGGTTCTCGACGTTATTCGGTGCCAAGAGAACACATCACTGGTTTGAGTATGTGTACAAGTCTGTTATACACTGGTGGATCTTGTTGTTCTTCGGTGCTCCAAGATCAACAGTTACAGGTTATGTTTTGTGTATGTGTGGTGAGTTTAAAGTTTTGTGTGTAAGTGTTTATGTAAAAATAAGAACTTGTATTTTGATGCAAGCTGGTAGCCCCAGTATCAAGTACATTGTTTTTATTGGAAGTCACCTTGTGTAAAGGAATGTTGAGGACATTCACTATCCAAACTTTTCTTCTAGATACTGAAGGATAGCCGAAAGCAAAAATCCTACAGATGAAGGCAAGTTCATAGAATGCATCAATAATTGTCAACTTTTATCACGGAAGCCCCGATAAGCCGAGTTGTCAAATTGTCCAGTATACAAGTGCTACAATGATGGTCAGAAGCGTTTTGACTTTAAATGTGTCGATGGAAAGCTCGAAGAAGAGGGAGAAGAAAGAGCGGAAGCCGTGTGATTGCAGAGTGAGTTTCAGTGCTNTTATGTTTTGTGTATGTGTGGTGAGTTTAAAGTTTTGTGTGTAAGTGTTTATGTAAAAATAAGAACTTGTATTTTGATGCAAGCTGGTAGCCCCAGTATCAAGTACATTGTTTTTATTGGAAGTCACCTTGTGTAAAGGAATGTTGAGGACATTCACTATCCAAACTTTTCTTCTAGATACTGAAGGATAGCCGAAAGCAAAAATCCTACAGATGAAGGCAAGTTCATAGAATGCATCAATAATTGTCAACTTTTATCACGGAAGCCCCGATAAGCCGAGTTGTCAAATTGTCCAGTATACAAGTGCTACAATGATGGTCAGAAGCGTTTTGACTTTAAATGTGTCGATGGAAAGCTCGAAGAAGAGGGAGAAGAAAGAGCGGAAGCCGTGTGATTGCAGAGTGAGTTTCAGTGCTGAGGAAGACCAGATCAGACAGACATATGAAAGTTCTAATGTTGTAACCTTTTGTTATGTTTTGTAATTTGTGATTGTGATATTTGTAATGTAAGGATTAAGAGAGGGTGTTAGAGATAATGCTTACAGCTGTTGTAACTATGAGTTAGTTGTTGTAACCATGAGTTTCTAGGTTAACTATTACTGTTGTAATAGTTAGTTTCAACTATGACTGTTGTAACTGTGAATTTCTAAGTCTCGAATGCACGAGGCGGTGTCGCTGATTGAAGCCTGCTTTGAGAGATCGAGGTGGGTGGGCCTTGAGAGAGTGCAGCGAGGATACAATTCTAGTGTAGACCTATTTTTATCCCTTCTACCATGCGAATATACCATTATGTGGCCAACGGATCCATGTCTTTCAACAACCTCACCAGAGAATGCCCCGTGGAGTAAGAGTGATGGAATTTCTCTCCCTGATAAAGACCCATTTCTTGAGAATCGATGCTCTCGAGTGCAACGGGGATCTCAACATAGTTATCCCTATGAGCTCTCTCGTTCCTCGTTTCGTTCATCGAAACTGCTACCTTGTATGGTGGAGTAATCTCGGGTGGTTCGATGATTCCGTAGCTGGTGCCTGTTGGGTTCCCGTCGTCTGTGGGCACCAGACTGTTTCGGAAGACAGGGCATGTTGTGTGCGAAAAGAGCCACATATCGATGCATTCTGGATGGAAGGCATGGCCTCACTTGGGCAGCAAGCAGAGCTACTCGTCGTCTTCGAATTCACTGAGACAGATCGCACACTCATGTGTTTCTCTCATATGCGCCTTAAGGCCCTTCACGAGATCGTAGATGAACACTGGGAAGCTTTCAATGATGGCTCTGTCAATACCACAGTTTCCCTAGTCCTGCGTTCGCTCCTTTGCATTGGACTCCCTTGCCCCTGCCCCTTGTATCAGATCTATCAGGTTCTCATCTTCGTTGGAGCATTTACGGAAGCAGATAGAAAAAAAACGCTATGAATAAAAATGAGCCTATCAGCATGATGAGGATAATCATCATGGTTGTGCTAAAATCATCGTTGTAGTTATTGTAGGGATCATCATTATTATCGGGAGGGATATTACTATGATCGGTTAATCTCACGCCAGAAAATGAGGAAGCAAAACTCAGATTCTCAGAATTTCTTACAATGAGAAAATTAAAACCTCTGTCATTCGCAACTGGGTCCTTCGAACGGTTCACCAGCACTAAACGTCTGCTCTTCATTCTTAAACCAATCAATCCACATGACTGATAAAATTGAAATTCTGACGATTTATTTGCAGAGAAATGGAACTAACGACAGCTTGCTTTGCATCTGAGAATTTGATTCCAAATTGGCATGGCACCCAAGAGTTTTATAAATCTAGGAAGCAATAATTATCAAGAGGCTCGCATTGATTTGAACAAATAAAAAATCCCATGAGCAGTCTTAGCCAAGAGTTGGCCTTCAATTCCCTGCATATCTAGGTAGAGCGAGTATTTATCATTGGAATGAGTTAATAATATATAAAACTTCAATTTTTTGAAGAGCTGAAGTTTATTTTTTAGAATTTAATCTACAAATTTTACATTGTATTAAAATAAATTATAAGATAAAGTTATAATTTTTAATAAAAGATTTATTTTTAATTAAAAATTAAATTTATTAATTTAATCCTTTATTCAACATATATTATAACTCAACATATCTTATAATTGTCTACCAAAAGATCTAATTTCAAAAACATTTCATTAATTAAACAATGGGATTTTAACAATGTAATTATCCATATTTAACAAACTATTTTTTTCTTGAACACGACCAGAATAACGAAGAGAGATCAACGGGTGAGATACTATTCCGTCCTCTTCAAGTCAATCGACCTCACACCCTGACATAATTTTGGGTTCAAGTTTTTCCATCCCATAGCTTCTAGATATGAGTTTTTGAATCTCACATCTCTGTTTCAACTGAGCTTGTCCCATAATTCCCTGTCGGGAAGAATCCCACATGGGATCCCGCTTCGAAGGTTCTGATATCCTCCTACACTAATAACAATGGACTCTGTGGATATCCTCTTCCTCCATGTTCTTCCAGAGTTCGAGATTCAAACCCATGACAGTTTTTTGGATTCTTTTGGTTTTCGTGTTATCTAGGAGCTGCCACTGCACATGTCTCTGTTGTCGCATTGCTTGTAAACAATGTCTCTGTTGTCGCATCACTTGTAAACAATTTTTCAATGGATGACAGAAGAGAGTAATGGAAATCCAAATCTCCTCTACCATTGTTTTGGTATGTAGTCTATTGAGCTTGTAGTAATAGCAAAGTATAGCTTACTCAAATGTAAAACAATATATTGAGAATCAGGATTCCCGATATAGAGATAAGAAGCTTGTTGTTTTTTTTTTTTTTTTTTTTTGTCTATGTAACCAAAAAAGTTTCAATAATGTGTTAATATACTCTGTATTACCATACAAAGTTTCTAAGAATTATGCAGGATTCTAAAATTTTGAAACGAATTTCTATGTGGACTGGTCTCAAGAAGAATCTTGAGAGGTTTTTTTTTGTATGATTGAGGTTGAGTAGAAAGATACATTCTATAGCCCAGTATAAGGATATCTTTTAAGTTTCAAGTGTTAAGGATATCTTTTAAGTTTCAAGTGTTTAGACCCATCATTTAAAATAAAATTCAGTTTTTAATTGATAATAATAATAATTATCTTTAATTTGTATTCATAATGTGTATTAGTTTTTTTTTTTCTAAAAATGATTTATTATAATTTAATTTTTAATGGATAATTATGATAATTATCTTTAATTTTTGTTCATGAATGTGGATCAATCCATTATCATTATTTAAGAAAATTTAGTTATCTAAAATGATTTATTGGTAGTTTATAAGAGGATGAAATGTTTATAGATTTTGACTATAACCTTTTTTACAAGATGAACTTTTAGTCATTCAAAACAATTTTATATCTTACTTTATGATTAAAAAATGATTTCAACTTAAATAATATTTCCAAGAAAATAAATGTCTTACTCATCACTCAAGTTAACATCTAGCTTACAAAATATTAAATTTTAATACTAACCTAAAATTTATAATTACAACCAATGAAATTTAATATATATGTATTCTCATACATAACTAAATACTAATAGAGTAACTTCTTACGAATATAAAGTATGGTAAAATAGGGTAAACTTTTAAAATATTTTGTTTATTAATAATGTAAAATGGATATATTTGAAAATTTGAAAACAAGTATTAGATTTTAGTGGATATTAATCATCATCATAAAACATAATGAGTTTGAGTCAAATAAAATTATAAAACATAATGAGTTGTGATTGGACATTATAAAAGTCTCATATATTTTATTTATTAAAAATAATATTATAATATTGGTGTTATATTTTGGTATTTTTTTATTTTATGAACAAATTTATCATAATAATATTAAATTTTAATGTATTTTTTTATTTTAAACATATATATTTTATTGGTTGAAATAAAAATAATTCCAATAAAATTATAAACTAACAAATTTATCACAATATTAATTTATATATTAAAAAAAACAAATACCACATGTAATAATGAAAAACTTATATATAAAATAACAAATAATGGATGCCATGTGGGTATTATTTTAATTACAAGTGCTAAACATGGCCCTTAACATGTGCAAGGAGGTTAATATATAAATTTTATAAATCCAAGTGTATCAGGAATATTTAAATAACTTTCTCGATCGACGTTAATGAATACCGATAAAATTATCAAAAATTGAGTAAGTGCAGCCTGCACGTAACTTTGATTTTTTTAGGGTTGATAAGTGTTATCACACGGTTTGTAGGAGGGGTTTAAGTAGGCTTGAGTCAAGGCTTAAAACCGGCGTAAGAGGAGCTTCCCCACTCACTATCACCTCGATGGGGGGCTCTTTCTATTTAGGATGGCTAGTCCAAGGGAGACGTCCCTAAGCAATCTGGGTTAATGAAAGGGAAAAGGGGTAATGTCAAGGATAAGAGTGTCCCTTCACAGATTACTGCCAATGATGAGATAGTCAAGGAGAAAGATCCACTGAAGATGCACCTGTTTGCGAGACAAGACAAATAACTAGAATATGTGCTTGCAGTGGGTTAGTACTTCAAGATATAAATGACTATCTTTATCATATATATGAGCAAATGATCAAATGCTATTATTGACGAAGCCAATGATGGTTAAGCAAAGATTAATAACTTATATCACTTCTTCAACAAAGCATAAGAGATAATAAGCATTCAATGTTCACAATTAAAACCTTGTA
>SNQJ01S0053311.1:28146-39076 GCA_010110895.2 Picea sitchensis
GTGATACTGGAGGATCCACAAACGCAACTCTACAGGGACCAGATGAAGACACATGCGCTAATATGTAATTTCATGGGTTTGTGGCCCACAGAAAGAACCTTGCGCAACTGGATTAAATATCATTGGAAGCCAAACGGAGAAGTGGATCTCCACCTAGGATCAAAAGGCTTCTTCACAGCAGTGTTCATGAACCTGGAGGACAGGGATAGAGTCTTTGAGGGAGGTCCATACTTCCACACCTCAGCAGGATTTTATATGCAGCCATGGAAGGAAAATTTCTCCCCAGAAAAAGTGACTTTCAAAAAGGTGCCAGTCTGGATGAGATTTTATTCCTTACCCTTAGACTATTGGTTTCCCTCTACTTTCGAAGCAATAGGAAACAAACTGGGGAAATATGTTAAGACCTCAGAATCCACCCTAAAAGGGAGGTATACATCTTATGCAAGAATCTGCATAGAGATGGATGTGTCTAGAGCACTCCCAGAAGCCATAAGTTTGGAATTCAGGGATGAGGAATGGATCCAAAACCTAGATTACAAATAGATCCCCTTCAGATGCCAAAGATGCCATGAACATGGCCATATGATAAGAGAATTTCATCTTAATAAAAAATAGGAAGAGGAAAACCCCAAACCACAACTGGAAGAGGATGGGTTTGTAAAACCGAACCCCATAAGCAGAGAAAACAAAAAACTGAGTAAAACCCCAGCAGGAAATAACCCGAAGACCTAAAATAAAACGAAAGTAAGGGACAAAACCAATAAAGGGGAAGAAGACAAAAAGGATTCGGCAAAAGCTCAATAAGTCAAAGAGCAAGCAACAAACGAGCCAATCGATCAACCAAGTAACAAGAAGGAATAAGAGAGTTGCGCAACCCC
Organism: Picea sitchensis; assembly: GCA_010110895.2. Classification (NCBI taxonomy): domain Eukaryota; kingdom Viridiplantae; phylum Streptophyta; class Pinopsida; order Pinales; family Pinaceae; genus Picea; species Picea sitchensis. The sequence continues at coordinate 29,025 of SNQJ01S0053311.1, forward strand.
GATGGATGGAGAAACCATAGACGACAACACCCCCATGCAAGAAGCAGAGGGATATGCAGAAATGACCCCGAGCGAAGTAGGAAAAAAATATATTGATCTTCGAGACCTTATGGAAAGGGAAGGAATAGATCTCCTGAACATACTGGAGGAATGGAAAAGATAGGGAGTAGACAACGTACCAATAGAGCAATTTGACCTTATCCAGTACATGTTTCTCCTAAGGGAGGAAGCCAAAGCTAGAGGACTAAAGCGCACACACGGGGAGATAGGACACCTAGGAGTCAAAGTTGGCAAGGGAGAACCACAACTCTCACCCAAGAAGACGACGAGGAAAAAAGGGAGGAAATCAAATAGTGTAGCCCTATAGGAGCTTGGAGCGCTACTGATAAACTCGGGTAAGATAAAAAAAATATTCCCCAACTCCCCCCCACATGTTTAAATGAAGGTTATAACTTGGAATATAAGAGGCCTAAACAAACCAAGAAAGAAAATAATCCTTAGAAATAGAGTAAAGCAGGAACAACCAGATCTTTGTTTCATTCAAGAGACAAAATGCACTACAGATAGAATGGAGGCAATCAATAAACAACAACGGCACAAGTACAAGATGGTGGCTATCGGAGGCCACCAAATGGCAGGAGGTATTCTCACCTTGTGGAACCCACAAGTACTGAGCCTAATATTAGCTGAAACGACCAGGCACACCCTTACGGTTCGCATGAAAATCATTGGAAACAGAGAGGTGATTCTATGCACTAATGTGTATGGGCCCTAGGTGTCAAAGGAAAAGAGAGGAATTATACAAGACCTAGAAGACCTTAAAACCAAATCCAACAACCTCCAATGTATCCTGGAAAGGGACCTCAACATCATTACGTCACTTGCGGAGAAAAAAGGAGGTACAAGAAGATTGGATAGGGATGCAGAATAATTATCAAAGTTCATAGACACAACGGAGATGGTAGACCTCAAAACTAGTAATGTCCAGTTCACCTAGAACAATAAACAGATCAACTAGTATCAGGTAGCAACAAGACTCGATAGATTCCTAGTATCAGAGTCAATCATTATGTAGGGGATAACCTTATACTGCAACATCCTTCCCTGGGGGGGTTCTGATCACTAGCTAGTGCAACTGGAAACAGGCTTCCAAACCACACCAAAGAATAGACCCTTCAGATTTGAGAAATTATGGATTGAACACCCAACTTTCAAAGACAGAATAAAAAAATAATGGAGGGATGATCAACCAAAGAAAGGGACAAGGATGTTCAAACTCTATAAGAAACTAAAGTACATCAAATATAAGCTCAAGGAGTGGAAACCAAGAGAAAAACAACATAGAAGAAAAAATGAAAAAACTCTAGGAAACATGCATTTCAAAGGGCTATACAGAGGATCGGAAAAAGCAAGAGATCCAGATGACCCAGGAATGGGAAGCTCCATGCCAGCAGGAAGAAACACTTTCGCGACAAAATTCCTATATCATATGGCTAAGGGAAGGAGAGCAGAACACCAAGTTTTTTCATAGAACAACCATGGCCAGAAGAGCCCATAAAAAAATCATGAAGATTAAGGACCAGGATGGAATAGAATGTGAGTCACATAAGGAGATTGAAAATACTTTGGTAAACCACTTCCATGGGATAGCCCAACAACCCAACCAAGACAGAACGGAGGCCATTCAAAAGATAATCCAGCATATCCTCACCTGGTCACTGAGGAACAAAATAACAACCTAAACAAACCCATTGCTGAGGAGGAAATTGACAAACTACTCCAGGAAATGTCTAATGGGAAAGCCCCAGGTCCATATGGCTTCACAGTGGAGTTCTTCAAAGCCTGCTGGGAAATTTTCAAACACAACATTTACAGGGTAGTGGAAGACTCTAGAATGTCAGTCTCCATTCTAAAAGCGTTAAATGATACAATGATTACACTAATCCCAAAAGAAAATGAAGCCAAAACCCTTGATTGCTACATACCTATAGCGTTSTGCAATGTGGTTTATAATATAATATCCAAAGTTATAGAAAATATATTGAAACCCCTCCTACCCACACTGGTCTCACAAGAACAAGCATGCTTTGTGGAAGGAAGACAAATAATGGACAATATAATCCATGCCCACGAGCTTATCCACACCCTGAAGCTTCTGAAGAGAGGGGGAATGATAATACAACTGGACCTAGAAAAAKCTTATGACAAAATTAGYTGGCACTACATGGTCAAGACTTTGGAAGGATTTGGTTTCACCTAGCACTAGATCAGCTGGATAGTCAACCTAGTATCCACAAAAATCTACTTGCTACTAATAAATGGAGCCCCTGCCAAAAAAAATTGGCCCAGGAGAGGCATCAAACAAGGAGACCTGTTGTCCCCTTTCATGTTCATTCTGATGAAGGAAGGTCTCAGTCATAGCATAAAAAGTGCGACTACAACAGGTGAAATAACATGTATCAAACCTTTCAAAAATTGCCCTACTTCCACACACCAACAGTTCATGGATGACACCTTACTTCATGGGATACCCATGGTAAAGAAAGAAAAATCCTACAAACAAATCCTAGAAGAGTTTGGGGAAGCCTCGGGTGCAGATATCAACCATTCCAAATCTATGATCTTCTTCTTCAATACCAACCTGGCAATCCAAAGGAATTTGACTGACATTTTGGGCTTTGAACACAAAGAAATCCCAACTAAGTGTCTGGGCATTCCCATGATAGAAGAATCTTACAAAATGGAAACCTGGGAAGGATAAATCAACAAGTTATAGGATAGGGTGAAACATTGAACCTACATATCCCTCAACCTAGCTAGAAGACTCATTCTAACCAAGACTGTTTTGCAATCAATTCCAGCCTTTATGATGTCTGTTTTCCCAACCCCCCAGGGGATACTACAAAAAATAAGAACCATCCAAAGGGATTTCCTGTGGTGAGGAGTGAAAAAATGGGCCTTGGTGGCTTGGGAGAAGGTCTGTAAACCAAAAAGCAAAGGATGCATGAGGTTAGAAGACCCACAAGTGACCAATGATGCCTACGGGGTGAAACTCTAGTGGTGTTGGGTCAAAGAAACTACTACACCATGGGTAAACCTGTGGAAGGAAAATTATGCCCTGGACATATGCGACCAGGACAAAATCCGCTTCAGAGGCACCAAGGAAGGTTCAACCATCTGGAAACTAGGCTGGCACAACAAAGCCTGCATTCAGACACACAACTTTTGGGAAATAATGAATGGCAGAACAACCAGATTTTGGGAGGACATCTGGAAACAAGTACCTAGAATGGAGAACCCAGACAGGGAGGAACTCCAACAGGAGCTAATCGTGCAAGGTAAAACTATATTCTACCATTACTAGAAACAAGAAATAAATCACAATAAATGTTGAATCTGGGACACTCTCACTCCACAGAATAGAGACCAACCCACAACAATGGTAAAAGAAGTGCAGGAGGAATTGGGGAGACGAACAATAACAGTCACGGAAGGAAATGACCATCTGATACGGGGACAAAAATACGATGGGGAATTCAATATAAAATAATTATGACACTATATCATGGACTAGGATCAAGAAGACCCGATGCAACAATGGGATAAGCTTTGGAATGACCCCCATTGGACAAACATTAAAATTTTCCAATGGTTAATACTCCACAATTGAATTCTAACTTGGGAAAACCTAAGGAAAAGGGGATTCATAGGTCCTTCCAGATGCCACCTCTGCCAAGCCAAGGAAGAAACAATGAACCATCTCCTTGATGAATGTACCTACACAACATAAATTTGGGACTGGGTGGCAGGTATCTTCCGACAATCCAATAGGATTCAATGTAACATCTCCGCAACTATCAACATCTGGAAAGTGAACTACAATGAAAACAAAGAGGTGAATCTCTGTTGGACCCTCATCCCAGGAATGATCATATGGGAAATATGGAAGGAAAGGAACCAATGCATCTTCAGGAACCAAAGATGGATGGAAGGGAAGATCAAGGAAACAATAATCTCCATGACAAGAGAAATGGTACAGATCCACAACTGCCAGACAGGAAGAGTGCAACTCACAAACCAAGACTCCTAAATCCTAGAAGCGTTCAACCTAAAAGACGGATGCAACCCTAATCAGGTAAGATGGCCACCACAAATCCATGTAGGTGAGCATAACTGGAAACCACCACCAGTAGGCTCCCTTAAGATAAATTTTGACAGGGCGTCGAAAGGTAACCCAGGAAGGACATGAATGGGAGGAGTAATAAGGGACGGTAAAGGAAATATCATCTGGCTATACGCTCAAAGTTTGGGAAACTCAACCAACAATGCCGTGAAATTCGAATCCCTAGAGACCAGCCTCGAGATTCTAATCTGGGAAGGGATGACAAATGCCATAGTGGAAGGAGATTCCACGCTGGTTATGAACACAGTAAGGAAACTCCAAAACGGTACCAGAGTGGGAAAAATTCAGAAGCACTGGCGCTTGGCACATTCCTTGCAAAACATTCAAGAGCACTTATAGATGGGGATCGCAGTGGAGTTGCGCTGGGCACGGAGGTCAGCAAATGGATTGGTGGATAGAATAACTAACGAGGGGGTCGACAAGGAAGGACCAAAATTGGACATTATCTGGAGCAACATCCCGAATGGTCAGTTCTAAATAGACTTCATCCAACTAGCAGTAAAGGACTGTGACAGAAACCAAAGTACAGACGACCACATCGAGGATAGAGGTGCAAGAATAACTGAAGGGCACGTAGGATCCAGGTAGAATTTGATATCCCACAACTCAAACATGAGTTACAATGTAGATCCATCTCACACAAGAAGAGGAGGTACAACACCATGGTCATGTCAATAGGAATAAGTACAGGGTTTGTCCATGGGAAAACATAAAAGACAGTCAATAGGCAGCAAAGGAATAAGAACAAAAAGGCTTTCCATGGCCAAGTATGGGTACACCTCACCCAAGTACAGATACGGGGAGTGGTAAATATCTTCCTACAACATGCAAGGCAAAGGATTGGCGCAGGGATTACGATAGAGCTACCAAGAGAACACACTCCAAAACAATGAAAAAGGACCATAAGATACACCTTTACGAGTGGCCCATGATTGTGAGGATGAGGCCGTATCCAGGGAGATCCCATAAAAGAAGAAACACCAGGAATCTCCACAGACCGAAGAGAAGCAATTACAGAGGCCATCTTACATACCAGAAAGGGGTGAATAGGAACAGAAGAAGAACCCAAAGAAAAAACCACCACAAACAAGACGAGATGGTATGAATGAATAAAACCCATAGTAAGAGAGGCCCCAAGGGGAAAGAACCTCTGCCAAGCGCCCAGATGATTACAAGGATAGACTAAGCGACCAGAGAAGCCAAGGGTACCTTTCTCACACACGTCGATCCAAAGGGAAAAGAGATCATCAACAGGTGGGAGAGAGAAATTAACACCACACGCAAGGGAAAATCCTGGACAAAACTAATTCAAAAAGAGGATAGGATAAGGGACCCAGGGGCCACACAGCCTAGAACAACCCTCTACCACAAAACGGTGGAGGAGGCCTAGCGAACAAAAATGTTGATAGGCAATATGAGCGATGACAGGAAAGAGACCAGCAGGGAGGCAATCAAGGACCACAATAAGGTGCTGACAGAAATTTTGAGTCACCTCAACAACCTGGAGGCCAGTTCAAAAAGACTAGCTGAGGACCATAGGAGCTAGAAAGAAAAAATGGAACAAATGGCAGGCCAATTCCACATTTACCTATGCTATGTCCACCACATGGACATCACTCCAGCAGACCAGAGCGGAACACCATCTTGTATCAGAAAGACGTGCACGGTGGAGCAGAGGAAGGAGAACGAGGCTAGAAAGGATGGATATGAAAGGCATCCCATCATCCTGGACTAGCGTAGGATCAACCCTTGGTCAAGTTGTATTCAGTGTAGAAGCTACCCATTTTTTTATGGTTATGTATTTTGTATATGTTATGGTTCAGTTTATCAAACTGGTCTTCGGAGGAGTGGGTCGGTTTCCCATGGTGGTGGCCCAACCCTCCCCCTACTATCTTAGACATCGCAACTCCGGGATCCTTGATCTGGTTTCCTTTTTGGCATATCAAGGGACTCCTCGTTTCTTTTTTGTATCATAAATTCTCTCAATAATACAGGAATTCATACTCACTTACAAAAAAGAAATATACTAATAAAGTAATGCATTAATAAAGTAGTAATACATTAACCTTAATGACACTAGTAATACATTATTAAATTATTAATACTTTAAGAATGCATTATTGCATTAATATATACTGTAAAATCTAAAGTATTAAAACATTAATGTATAATGTAACATGTTAAATTATTAACACATTAATACATTAATTGAGAATGACCTTGGTTTGCTATGGTTGACTATGATCATGGTTACTTATGGTTGAGCATGATCATGGTTTCTTATGGTTAGGTAGACCTTAGTTGACTTTGGGAAGGAAAGGCTGACTATGATTGATCGTGGTTATCCTTCACCATGGTTGACTGTGGTTGACCATTACCATGGTTTAATATGGTTTACTGTAATGATCCCAAGCCGAACTTTGGCTTGGAATCACTAACTACCACGGTTTTGTGGATGTGTCGGTGTTTATTGAGCTATTAAGTGCATCCCAGATCCATTCAACACATGAAGATCATCATACATTCAAAATATAGAAGCACAAGCAAAGATCTGATCCTTTTATTATAAGCAATGTAGGATCAATACAATAGATGGACGATCTAGCATAAACCTCAGATGGTCATACAAACAATAGATATGAGCTGCTACAAAATGCTCCCGTCGATACAAAAGAAGCCTCTAAAGGCTGAATAAGTAATGAATACTATTATCAAGTAGATTTGAATGTCAAACCCTTCAACCAGAGAGTGCCATGTTCCAAGTGGAGACAAAAGCCCTCTATAATTCGGCCCTGATGGAAGAGTGCTCCAAATGAGCCCAAACTTGATCAAGTAACAGATCAGGGAAGTGAGATCCTCCTCCTGGAGTTTCAAGCCCAATGTACAAGGAAAACCTCTCCAACTGCGAAATCTTCTAATAGAGTCATGCCCTCCTGAATAGCTAAATTAAACCCTCCTCAATGGTATGGTGCGCCCTCGCTGGAAATTCCCCAATGATACGGCCTACTGTCTGTTGAAGCTCTAGAACGAGATATGCTGAGAATAGAATGGTGTGGAGGAATATTTCATCCTTGAGACCAAGCTGTGGAACAAGGTGAGTGGGTATTTCACCACTGAGTTGCCCACTAGGGTTTGTACAACAAACCCCCAACTAAATGCTCAAGAGCACTAGCAAGAAATATACCCAAAGTCAGAATGAATAATAGGTGCGCCCCAACCTCTTACTTATACTTTTTACTTATGATTCTCTATTGAGTTAGGTTACTCCCGTGGTTAACTTCTATTCTTTTGTTGAGTTATCTTTTACTTCCTTTATCCTTTTTCTTTCTCAAGTCAACTTAAAAATATAACTTTAGTCTAGTTGACCTCCCCCCTCAGTGTGAGACTATGACCTAGTGGGGGTGCCCAAGCCACTGAGCCTCCTCATCACCTCTCTAAGAGGTGGGGGACATTACAGTCCCCCCTTCTTGAAATTGCTTGTCCTCAAGCAATTCCAAACATGCTTCTCTGACCACATGCTCCTTTTCCCAAGTGGCGTCCTCAATGGGTAAATCCTTCCACCTGATCAGGTACTCCTTGATGCTTCGGTTTCTGATCCTCTTCTCTCGGACTTCCAATATCTCCTCCAGAATTAGAATAAGTTGTCCCTCTTCATCCATAGGGCGTAATACCTCAATAGGTTTGATGTGTTGGCCAAGGGCTCTCTTAAGATAGGAGACATGGAAGATGTTGTGTATTCTTCTACCCTGTGGAAGCTCCAGCTCATAAGCTACGACCCCTATCTTTCTGCTGACCCTATAGGGTCCAAAGAAACATGGTTATAGTTTCTCTTCTCCGCTTCTTTTAATGGAAGCCTGCCTTTATGTTTGTAGTCTCAGATAGACTAAGTCGCCAACCTAAAAAGTACGATCAACTCGGTGCTTGTCTGCTTGGACCTTCTGTTGGTTTTGTGCCCTCTGTAGATGATCCTTCAGTTCCCTGAGAATGTCTTGGCTCTGCTCGATTCAATCCTGTACCATAGGTGCCCTGCTGTCACCAAACGAAATCTCCACAAACGATAAAGGGTCATATCTATACAAGGCTCGGAATGGTGACATGCCAATGGACATATGTTGGGTGGTGTTGTAGCAGTACTCTCCCAGATGCAACCATCTGGTCCATGCTTTCTATTGCCCTGCCACATAGTTTCTGAGGTAGCCCTCCACCCATTTGTTGACTATCTATGTCTGTCCATCCATCTGAGGGTGATAGATGGTGCTAGGGGTCAAGGTTGTACCAACCAACCTGAATAACTCCTGCAAGAAAGTACTCATAAACCTACTATCTCTATCGCTGACAATGGTCTTGGGTAGGCCGTGTAACCTGAAACTCTCCCTGAAGAATAGTTCAGCCACCTATGCTGCACTAAAGTCGGTAGCTATGGAGAAGAAATGTGCAAACTTTGTTAACCTGTCCACCACTACAAATATACAGACCTTCCCTTGCGTCTTTGGCAGTCCAGTGATGAAATCCATGGATATGCTTTCCCACTTGTGCTCTAGAATGGGAAAGGGTTGCAATAGTCCTGTTGCATGCATCTGCTCATCCTTGTTTTCCTAACATGTAGTACACTCTTTGACGTGCTTAATCACATCCTCCTTGAGACCCTTCCAAGAGAACCTTTCTCTCACCTGCCTGTACGTCTTGTTGATCCCTTGATGTCCTGCCATTGGTGATTCATGGCACGCCTGTAATACTTTAGCCTTGAAGGTCGATCCAGGAACCAAGAAGATTCAGTCTTTGTACTAGATGAGGTCATTTATAACCTTGAAATCTTCATCTTGTACCTGTTCGTCCAATAGTTGGCACGCAAACTGATCCTCTGCATACTCCATCACCAGATGGTCTTTCCAATCAACTGTTACCCTTATTATGGCAAGAATGGATGGCCTCCAGGATAAGGCATCAACCACCACATTGTTCTTCCCCTTGACAAACTCAATGTCAAAGTCGTAGGCCTGTATTCTTCTTACCCATTTTTGTTTCCTCTTGTTCAAGTCCTTCTGTTCCAATAGATATTTGAGACTGTTATGATCTGACTTGACCAAAAACCTAGAACCAACCAAGTATTGCCGGAATTTGGTTAGTGCATGCATGATAGCCAACATTTCTTTGTCATAAATGTTGTAGAGTAGTTCGGGACCCCTGATCTTCCGAATCTCATATGAAAGAGGGTGCCTCCTTTGCGTCAGTACAACCCCTATTCCTTCCCCGGAGGCATCACACTCCAAGGTAAAAGGAAGACTGAAATATGGAAGGGCTAAGACTGGGCACGTACTCATCACTTCTTTCATATTGTACATCGTTGTTTGAGCCTCCTCGTCCCACTTGAAGGCTCCTTTCTTAGTCAAATCGGTCAAAGGTGCACACAGCTGAGAAAATCCTTTAACAAATTTCCTGTAATACGTGCACATACCCAGAAATCCTTTTAATTTGGTGAGTGTCTTAGGAGTAGGCCATCCCATGATGGCTTTTATTTTCTCCTTATGTACCTGTACCCCCTTGGTCCCGATGATGTGTCCTAAATAGAGGACCTCTGTCATTCCAAACTCACATTTGGACTCCTTAGAATACAGTGATTGTTCCTCCATGATTGACAAAATTTGATCCACATGCCTGAGATGCTCCTCCCACGTCTTGTTGTAGATAAGAAAGTCATCAAAAAATACCAATAGGTACTTCCTCAGCTGCTTGTTGAACACATGGTTCATACATGATTGGAATGTAGCAGGGGCATTGGTTAAACCAAAGGGCATCACCAAAAACTCATAATGGCCGTAGTGACATCTAAAAGTTGTTTTTGAGATGTCTTCCTCCCTCATCTTGATCT